>VMKM01001451.1:0-139793 GCA_008360985.2 Macquaria ambigua
TATGTTTTAGGAACAGACACCTGCATGTTAAACTGTGATTTGCACTGATTTCTAAGTCGCCGTAGTGCTAGAAAAGCAGACATTGGAATCTAAATAATTTGAATAGTTGCATTTTAAAGACATGCTCTAAAAGAAGATGATTTGTGCCCACATGAAATAGCATTTCACACTTTGTTAAAGTGAGATTGTTTTGCATGAGAGAACGTCAAAGTCTGGATGCTTTATTGATTTACTGTCAACCAAACATGGAAAATGTGTTTGGAGTGAGTAGCCTTGAATGACAAAATAATAATGACCTACTTCATGTTTTACTCAAAACAACATTATTCAAAATAAAAATCATTATTAATACAGCAATAGTTTGATTATAAAGGCCATTTCAGCATTATTATTACATTGAAAATTGGCCTTTCTATGCTAGACGTGCTGTAAGGTAACAGAGAAAGGTGTTTAAGCAGCTGGGTGAATGGTGGACAAAAGATCTGTCATTGAAACATGAACAAAAATCTCAGATAATAAGGTTGAAATTGGCTTCGTTTTCTTACACATAAATCTGTTTCTGATTTAAATGTGTCAAAGCTTTTAAGTCTTTCCATCGGCTGCGTTCAGCAAGTAAATTCAAAGCAACATCAACAACAACAACAACTCAAGGCTTGTTGAAGTTAAGTCAGGTCAGTTTTATATATAGCCCAAAACTTGGATAAGTTTAGATAATGCACAGACACCGCTGCTACAAACTATAATTTGGTTTCTTGTTTTTAATATAAAATTAAGGTTCGTCTATTCACTTATAAGTATTATTAATCTCTTTATCTTATTAAGTACGTTACTTTTATAAATGATTTATTTTAAATATGTAATTCTTTAAATTCATTATTTTTATGTATGTTGCAATTGACTTTACTTTGTTTTGCTCGAGTACGCTCGCTGGTAGCAGTTAGTCTGTTTGTGTAGTATTGCTCTAAGTGAAAGCATTGTATCTGGGCCTCTCTAGGCTAAGATGTAGCCCAGATAAGAGCCAGGATATAGACAGAGTTCAATGTCGGCCTCATTTAATCAGTTCAAAGTTTGCTCCTCTGCTACCAGAGTGGTATCTGACTGCCTGAGTACAACCTAACTGTAAACAGCAAAACATTAACGGTGTAATAAGAAAGTGAAGAAGTGTTGTGTCGCTTCTTTAAACTTCAAATAAAAGATCCTGTCTCGTTAATGTTGTCCTATGGCATACAAGACAGATCAAACAATACATGCAAGCAAATATCATCAATGATGGATGCACTCTCAGGGTTTCCACGCGTCCTGGAAAACCTGGAAAATGATCTCTAGAAAAGAGTCTTTCAGGGCTTTCTCTTCCACCCCAAAATGCAACTGGAATGTGGAGAAGAGATGAAGACCCTTAACCAGATCTGGTCACGGCATGGCGACATGCTAAAGCGCTTTAGCTACTTTCACATCTCTACTTAAAAGAGAGAGTTTGTGCATACTGATGAGGATGTGCAGGCAGATGAGGGAAGAAAGTGTTGCTGCTTGATGAGGAGCATTCTGTCATTAGAGTATAATCCCATGTGTTTAATATTTAGTCTTTTGCAAGCAACGGTGATGGCATTTCCTTTTATTAGCCCTACACACAAGCTGTTAAGCCAACCTAAGGATGAGCCACATTTGAGGCAAATTTTTGGGAGTGGGAGCCCTCCTCCTCCCAGCTAAGCTCTGTGTCTGTATGGAGAATGAGCAGCCATTTTAGCACTCAGCACTGCTGCAGCCTGCCTGCCACTGTCACTGCATTCTTCTGCTGGAGCTGTAGTAGGTTTTCACGCTGTTTGTTTTGAATCCCCCCACCACCACCCCCAGAACACCTTCAACCAACCTGTGAAAATGTCACTCTGATGCTTTCACTTAGGGTCAGAACACCCAGCAAATACTGATGAATGTTGTCTGTGGTGGCTGATGAATCAGTAGCGGCTCAGCGTATATACAGTTGTCAGTGTTTGCCTTTTAGTGCTGTCATGTAACTGTAAATCTATCTTTCATAGATATTTTATGTTATACTACTTGAAGTACCAAAACTTGACGTAAGCTGAATCAGTAACTAAACACGCTTGAGTTTTTTAGTCACTTGCAGCTTTCTTTAATAATAATTTTGGTAATGTTTGTCTTCATCATCTTTCTAAATGAAATGATACAATAGAGACTTGTCTTTACTTGGTTGTCCTCCACAGAGACTTGTTGGTCATATTCTTAAGCATGAAGCCAAACTGAAGCTGCTGACATCTTCTTTTTAAGTTCCAATTTAAGATCACAGTCAACACTGGGATGCAACATGTTGTCATGGTTACAGTGAAACATTGTACACTGATGTTATGGCGTTAATGCTATTACAACCCGGGGCTGGAGGGGAAAAGGGACGCAACATAAAGCTGATGGGAATTTGGCAATTAACAATATTATTAACGCACGTACTTAAACTGATCAAACAGTGTTTGTGGAAAGTTTTATCTGAGGACAAGCGAATAAAACAAACTTTATTCGAGTCCCAGTGTAGCCTAGCGAGTACCTCAGACTCACAAGTTACATTTTCTGAATATCAAATCAGCAATCTGTGAGGGGAACAGAGGTTACTTGAAATCACAGCAGTAAGTGACAGCTCCAGTGGCTGTTTTTAGCCAGGGATGGCAATGTCGGTTGCTCCACCACTTTGGTCCAGGTTGAAATATCTCTACAACTATTGGGTGGATTGCCATGAAATTTGGTACAGATGTTCATGGTGACCAGGGGATAAAACCTAATGAATGTGGTGATCCTCTGACCTTTCCTTTAGTACCACCTGTAGGTCAAAGTTTTCACTTATCCTGTGAAATATCTCAACTTCTACTTGGTCGGTTGGCATCAAATTTTGTACAGATATTCATGGTCCCCAGACGATGTATCTTAATGACTTTGGTGATTCCCTGACATTTCCTCTAGTGCCACCATGAGGTTGACATGGATTGGATGGATTGCCGTGAAGTTTAGTACAGATGTTCATGTTGCCCTTAGGATGAATCATAATCATTTTGTTAATCCCCTATCTTTTTATCATTTTAATTTGGTTGCTGAATAATGATCAAATATCTACAAAACTAAATATATTCCCATCAGCCTCAGATGTTTTGTGTGTTTTGTTCTAATTAGCTAACATAAAGATGGTGGACATGGTCAACATTATACTTGCTAAACATCAACATGTTTCATACAGCATTTCCATTGTGACCATGTTAGCCTGCTGATGTTAGCATTTAGCTCAAAGCCACCACTGTGAGCAAGTACAGCCTCACAGAGCTGCTAGCATGGCAGTAGTCTTGTTATAAGACACCCAGATAAAATCAGTGGACTCTTAACTGAAGGCAAGGTTGAACGGACCAATCGTATGGTTGGATTAGCACAGCTTTTCACACCGCCCAATCATAGAGGTGAAATGCACAGTATATGATTTGGTGTTAATCAAAACAAAGCCATGTGGCGTTAATTAATGTCTGCGACAGCGTCTTTTTGGTTACTACCACTTCGGGGCGCCAAAGTTGACAATTTAAAATTTAGTGGCTTTAAATATATGATTCAGTATTTTACGGTGGAATCAAAATAATAGAGCCAGACTGATACTGGATTTCTGAGGCCAATACAGATAATGATATTTGCGTTAAAGAAAATCTCAGATATATCGGCAGTTATTTATTTTTTACACGAGTTAGCATAAACATTTGATAAGGAATCTGTTAAATTTGGTTATTGAACAATTGTGACCAAGATACATACTGAGCGGGATATTTTACAGTTGAAAAATAAACTTGGAAGTGCTCTCTGGTGGACAAACTATGGACTGGGGACTCCTCAACCATATATTTGAGGCATTTCTGTCCTGAGTTGCTTGTAATTTATCCGCCAACATACACGGTACGTATATATCTGCGATAAGCTAATATTGGCTGACATATTGCCTCGGATTTACCAAATAGCAGTGAAATATCACTCATCCTGACATAATTGTCTGACCTTGAGCTTTGCTTCTGCTGGCCATTGTACACACACACACTCTGTGTGCTGACCAAATGAAAGAAAAACAGTGATTCTGCATTAAATAGACTCAGTGCTGGCTGCACACTTGCTTTAATATATGTTTTAGAAATGTGTATTTATATATTTATTCTGTACAGTGGGTGAATGGTATGTTTTTTGGCAGGTGAGGCAAAAAGCAATCTGGACAGAGCTTAAATTTCATCAACTCACAGCTTGTGGTTTCTTGTTTGTTTACTTAAGGGAAATGAAAGAAAACTATCTTTTTTTTGATGCACTTTTCCTTGGATCAAGGTGTGATGTCTACACTTCTGGTCTAGTTTCAGCATGCAGTGCGGGGGCCTTGGTTTACGTAGCCCTGGCGAATCAGTGTTATCACAAATCGGAGCGTGTAGATAAAATAAACTGTTTTCCAGAGCGTTTCAGATCATATTTGATAACGTGCAGGAGCTGTCGTTTCTGCAAAGCTTGGTGTAGCCTGTGTAGCGCGGCCTGCAGTATGCTGTGGTTTGTCCCTCGACTCTGGCACTGTTGAGTGTGAGGCAGCTACACACACACATACTGTACATGCGTACTGTCTTCAGCTGCTGTGAGCGAGCAGAATGCAGAGAAGAAGAGAAGAGCGGCGCTGCTTCGACTCCTCGCTGCCTTCCTGCTGTCGGAGTGATGGCCTACATTCTCGCCTGGTAGGAAAAAAAAAAGGCTTGTGCAGCAGACTGTGAGAATTTGTCAGGGTTGGGAGGAAATGGAGGGAAGGAGAAAGGTAAAGGCGAAGAATGAGAGAAACAGGAAGACCACATACAGGAAGAAATTGATAGGGCAAGTGAGAAAACAGAGCAAGGGAGAGTGGTGGTTGTGGTGTTGTGAGGGAGTTGAACAGCCGAGCCCCAATGGCCCAATTGTTCTGAGCAAGGTCGGGCCACAATAAGAAGAGTCGCACAACTGTTTTTACTTTCCTGTGTGGATTTGGTAGGTGTTTGTGATTTAAAAAAAAGTGTTTGCCACGATGATACTGGGAATTGAATAAGCGATAAAGAGAACTTTTTCCCAGGTACATTATCCTCTGCTGATGTGACTGGATGTGTGCCTGAGCACCCAGGGGACGCCGTCAAGTGAATTAGAGGAAGTTTAACAGTCGCGGGTATCTCACCTTAGATGTGAAGTGAACAGTGTGTAATGAACATATGGTGGTGTAAACACCTTTTGTGAAGTGGAGCATAAAGGTGTCTGTGCCTGGGTTTTAAAATGGGTGGGCGGTGAGATACTTCCAGAGTTTCACTAAGAGGTTTCCATGCAAGTTGCAGTCAACACTTAAATGTGTCTTGCATATTTGTTATTTCTGCACTTGGGAATGCTTTAACTTGGCATCACATACACTTTTTTTTGTTGTTTTTGTGGTATCGCTTTTATTACTGAATCTGTAAAGCAGATGAATGGCCCTAAGGCTCCAGTATTCTAATATGAAATAAAATCTGGCGTGTTCTCAAAGGCAGTTGCATGCAACATTGGGTGCAAATGCCAGTATGTTTGCTGTGACTGGAGGTTTGTCCCTTCCGTGTCGGAGGATGGAGTTTGCGATTCAGGTGAAGGAGGTGAAGCCAGGAATTCATTTTATATGATCAGATCCTAAACAAAGACGACACAAAGTTTTAAAAGCTCTTAAATTTACGTATAATATCACAGGAGGAAGAAGATGATTTAACCCCCCGGCACTATGTTTTGGTGCCTGCCAGTTTGATGGTCTCCCAAAATTATTGACTCGTCTTATTAAAAATGTTATTTTCTCCATCAGTCATTGCTTGAAAAAACAAAGTGATTAACTTGGTGTCATTAATTTAATTTCAGCAGGAAGTGTATTTGAAATTCAACATTTTGATGTATTCTTTATTTTATATATGGGCCACAACAAGTCATGCTACAGTGAATTACTAGTACTTCTGTGTAATAAAGACTACCTGAAAGATGCTGTACAGGTGCCGCCATGATAAATCAGACCAATACATGATTATTGCTGTATTCTTACCTCCCCATTGACCTGAACGGTTCTCAAATACAGATTTATAAAGATGATTATCTTTAGCACATACAGCTCACCGTTATGTTACACATCGATAATATGTCATTAGACAGTGTGAATGAATTTGAAGCTGAACAAAGTGGAAAACAACACAAATTGTCTTGGTAGACCCTGGTGCACCCTTGTCTTTTTATCACATTTGGCTCATCTACTCAAGGTGGGAATAATATATATAACAGGTAAACTGGAAATACAAGCTCACGCCTAAAAATCTCAACTAATCACATCATAATAACTAGTGGCAGGTGGCTGTGGTTCTGACTAGAGTCCTGCTCACACTGTGGCCGACCAAGCTCAAGACGGGTCTATTTTAGTCGCAAAGGTGCTGCATCATCTTTGAGGACGTGCCATACCAATTTCACTTTCGTTTCATATATACTGCCTGCTTTAGACTCCCCACTGACTCAGGACTGAGGGATTTACAATGCAAGCTGAAAGTGTGGAGAAGCCGGTGGTGAGTGGAAGCTACAGTAAGATTAAGAAGACTGAAACGCCGCCTTCTATCCATCATCATGAGGAACTTCAGTGCTGGTGAATACTGTGTGTAAGGGCTTTGCCTTGCTCAGGTGTCGGGGAAAGCAGCCTGATTTATTGCACAGCAGAAAGGCTGCAAAGCAGTATGCCTATTGCATCGGTGATGTCTAGACTGTGTTCATTGACAGAGGGAAACAGAGCGCCGAGAGGAAAGGAAATGGTCTTGTTTTGTACAATGCTGTGCAAATAACCATTCTTTGTGGTCCAGATATTCAAATGCTGGCTGCAGACTCGTGGCCATGTTACATGCCACAAGTGTTTTCACACCAGTATTCTGGTTGTTGACATCTCTAATGCTGTTGCAGTCTGTGATAACTTTCCACAAGACTGTCCTCCCCAAAAATACAACTGTATAGGTCGTCGTAATTAACTTACCTAAGTAATGGACTTATTTTAACCCAAACCATGATCTTTTCCTAAACCTAACAAAGTAATTTCGGTGCCACTTGTTAACCACGTGTTTATTATTGTTACCCTGAAGACAAAGGCTTGGTACGCCTATATATGTAGTTTTGGGAGTCACTGACAACAGCCTATTCTGTCGTTTAGGTAGGAGGACTTGTTGCTTTCCACCCGCTCACTGTATTACAATTACAGACACAGCATCCCAGTACCAGTCATTGTACTCAGCCATTGCTCCATTCTCACAAACACCACTTAATATGTAGAATGCAAAACACATTTTTTTTTTGTTTAGAAATGCACAAGTTTCCAGTACATGCCAAGTGTCTCAATGGCTCGGGTTTTCCCAGCCTGTGTTTCTTTGACTGCCTAACCTGAATTGAAACTTAGCAGAAAAAAACAACGACACGTCACAGACACAAAGAGCTGCGGGAAAATGTGAGTAGTAGGCAACAGTTGTCAGAAAGCATGTGCATGCAGAGACTAGCATGTGAGGGCTATTTGAATTTAATGGTTGACCCTTTCTGATGTCAGTATGCTGTTAAGATGCTGAAGACTCAAGACATTGTGCAGCTGCTTTACAGGAAGAACTTTGTAGTGACGATTATTGATTATGACTTTGACCGTGAAGAAGCTGATTTGCTTGGTTGACATGATTATTTAATGAACAGTATAGATGTCATGTAGTCAGCTTAGAGACAGTAAAGATGCTTTTGAGCCATGCTAGGCACATGTCTTTAGGGATGGCACTGTCAGTCGGCCAGTCAACCACTTTGGTCCAGACTGAAATATCTATTTAACTTTTTAAAATAACTATTGGATGGATTTCCATGAAGTTCATGGCTCCGAGATGATGTATGCTAATGACTTTGGCGACCCCCAGAGTTTTCCTGTAGAGCCACCATGAGGTTGACATTTGTTGTTTTAAGTGAAAGATCTTGACAACAATTGGACGGATTGTCATGAAATTTGGTACAGAAATGACAATCGCAACATTTGACCGCTTCTTCTTCTTCATTTTAATTGCGAATTGCAACCGTGCGGAGCATTATCGCCAACATTTGACCGCAATTGTCACCCGCCAAAATATCTGCCAGCTTGTTTGCTCACTTGACTTCAATTTTATAAAAAATGTATTAAAATAAACATTTACCGTAACAATCACGGGCGCCATTTTCATAGGTTGGTGGTTCCTTCCCTTCTGCTACGTAGCCAAGATGGCAACCATTGAGGGTGAGAAATGTGCAGCGTTTCACACTCAACTTTTTGAAGTACACCATCCGGGTACTCATAGTGCACTGCATTTTGGAAAATTGTCAGCATGAATACACTTATGCACTTAAAGCACTTTTTTTTACTGATTATTGAAGTTGAACTTATTTCCTGATCATTTCGGTAAACTCTTTTTCCTCAGTGATTCTCTCTCTTCTTGTAATCCTCCTGGCTGTGTATTTTTATTTACTGTTTAATAAGTGTTCCTGCTGAGTAAGAGTTGAAGCATCTTGCTCATGGAGTAAAGACAGTGTAATAAAATAAACATATGAACAGAAGTGTATTTAAATATTATATGCACTTGTACTATGCGCTTAGTGTTGCTGTGTAATTCATGCATTTTACTGTTAGTGTTAATTATGCAATACATGCACTGAAATGTCATACTGGAACCTTAAGTATATGATAGGTCTTTTATATTTTATATATTTTACCAGAGTTAGAAGTCTAAAGCAGCTCACCCTCCCTCTGATAATGTCCAAACAAGTGTCCATCCAGCTTCCCTTACTTTTCTCCTTGTCCCATTCAGCTGAAATACAGGCCACTGAGGTGTGGTTTTCATCTCAGGTCGACCTGCCAGTACCACAACTTTTTGCCCTGCACTTGACGAGTAAATATGTGTAAAGGAAAAACAGGTTTGGTGACAAAGCTAGCGATGTCTGCAGCGTCTACACAAAGGGAATCATGTCCCTGACGACACACAAGAAAGCACCGTACTGTGTGAAATCAGCATCAGGAAAGATACTGTGTTTACCTGTCTGCTCATTGCTCTAACACCCCAGTTTACCGACAGTTGGTGAGTCATTTCTGTGTTTCCTCCTACCATATTTTTGACCCAAGTTTGGCTTTGATTTTGGGAGTATTGCAAATTAATAAGTTATGTTATTTCTAAACATTTAGAAAATCCACAGTTTTCCCTTACATGTGCGCATGTGTTGGATTTTTATATATAGCCTACATTTCAGCCGTGGAAATCAACTGTTTTTGTACTTTAACTTTCTGTTACAGTTTCAATCTTCATTTGGATTTTTTTTGTAGCATTTCGTAGTATGAAAGACACATTGAGGTATACAGAATTTAACCTGGAATAATTAATAAAGCACTGGTTTTTGATTGATACTCTGTATTGGTTGTATTGAGTTTAGGTATCAGTGAAGTGAAGAAGTGTTAACAGGGAGTTGTAACAAGTGAGGTAGCCTAAATTCCTAAAGTTTTGTGCCTTGTACTCACACACACAGGAGAGTTTTATGCTTTTTAAACGTGTTGAGACTATTGAAACCCCACCAGCACAGGCTTAGAAAAGTAATCCTCATGGATGACTGTGGTTTTGTTTTTCAGAGTGATAGTGCTGAGTGTGTTTGTGTGCACCTTGTTTTTTGAAATATTTTTTTTTGCTGAACATCCAGTGCCATGTTCAAACAAACAAATGTTAAAAGATAAGGCGGGGTCCATTGAATGTGCTCTGAAAAGCAAGCCACCATCATTGTGGGGCGCATGGAACTGTAATTATTGACACATTCAACAGAAATTAACCGACTAACGAGCCGTGGCATGATTGATTCCTGTCATGTTTAGAAAATGTCAAGAAGTTGGAAGAGGATAAACATGTAATTTACAACCAGTTTTTCACATAACACAACCAGTGTGCAAGATAATTAGATCCCACACTTGTTCCTATCGTTAAAGGGTCATTTTAAATCTGGGCCCTATTTTCTTTATTTTTACTTTTTCCAAATTTTGGAGTCTAAATGACTAATAGTTACCAAAAGGTTTGGAATTGGTCCAGTAGATTCAATGGAGATTGAGCTAAGGACATCACAGACCTCTTGGGACGTTATGGTTAATCGTTTATCCAAATTAAGGACAGTTCTTGTTTACATTTGTTTAGTTGTAAGTAATTCTTAGTTACTGTCTTCTGGCGCCACATGATGTGATCAATAACGCATTAAATACTAATCTGTTCAAAGTGTACACTGTTAATAATAACGTATCAGTATTTATGAAAAATATTGTCCCGGTTTCTCCTATTGTTGTCCCTCCAGGTTCTACTAAAAGTCTTTACCATTGATAGAAAACATGACTACCAAGGCACGCTAACATATTGTTTTCTTTAGTCTCATTTCGTTGTAAAACGATGGGACTAAATGTCTAAATGTTGAGCGCCTTTTATCATGTGTGAGAATATCTGCTTACATGAATATTTTGACCCAAAGACTTAATCTGCAAACTGAATGCAATATTGAGGCCATCAAAGTTCTCCCATACAAATGTTAAACAGGTGAAAGTTAAGGCTCCATGATGTTCTACTGCTTCTGCAGCTCTCTTTTTATGTACATATGAGTAAATGATGGCATGTATATAAAACGCAGTGCCTAATCTGGTTTTCTTTTGGGTGTAAATGTTGGCATTATTTCATTGTTGCATATTAAGGTGTGAGACCGAGCTCATGACTGTAATGTTCACTGACTAATTCAGCGCATAACGTGCTGTTAGATTATAATTAAAACAAGACTAGACCTCCGAGTTTGGGCTGTCTCGTTGACCTTCTTCTAGCTGATAACGTGCTCGTATAAGCCAGCTGACCTTTCCACATCTGCACCATTTGTCACGTAGTCCTTGTACTTATTTACAAGCATTGATGGATGAGGCATAAAGACTGTCACGCTGTTCCAAAACAAGCCAGCTGGTCTTCTGAAGCTGGACCAAACTTGGTGAAGGACAGATGGAGCTTCCTCTGAAACTTAAAGAAATCCAGGACTGTGAGGAATGCAGGCTTTATCGTCTTTGATAAAACTGTATGGTAACACTTAACATTATTGTCAGTTATTTGAAGTACATGTATAGAGGCAGGTTTTTCTTGGCACGCCGGTTTCCCCACTTCAAAATGCATCACCTTCTCCTTGACCCTACCTCAAACATGAACAAGTGCACGTGTCTTTGCTCTCTTAAAATGTCTGTGCCTTCAAAGACAAAGGCCTGGTACTTTTAAACAGGTTGCTTAGTTGCACGAGCAGTGTTGAAGGTGTACAAGAGGTGGAGGTGAAGGGCAGGCGTCCACTGTGAGCCCCATTTCCAGATGTATGTTCAGAATACACGTCGGCAGGGTCCCAATCTGCTGTGAGAAAGGCGGTACTATCACACGTATCTGATATTTGCGAAGGGATGGCTTGCTGAATTTGTCTCTCTGACCAATGACATTTCAGCATTGCATGCCACCATTATCTGAAATGTCAATGTGTCCACTACCTGAGTGTTTTTTTTATTTATTAAGTTACCACAATAAAGTTTGTTTGGCCTTTAGTTTTGTTTTTTTGCCCACGCACTTCCTCTCTATTGTGCTCTCTTGTTTTTTCTCCGCTTTTGTCTTTTACATTCCCATCCCTAGTTTTGACCAGGTACCATATCAGCAAGTGCTTCTTTGTGTGTTGTGTAGGGGGGTTAAAAAAAAAAAGGGAGAGGGACCTTGTTGCTGAACAAAAACCGTACATGAGCTTTGAACATGCCTGTGTACTCAATAACTCACCTTCCAGTTCGCACAAGGTGTCATTTACACTTGTGGAAATTTGTGATCCGATAAAATCCAATGAGCTTGTTGATGAAAAACCTGACAGACCCCATATGTCAGTCAGACCACTCCCCACAAAGCTTTTGACTTGCAGGTATTTGATAATTTTATGACCAGAGGAAGCCGCGAAACAGAGGTGCCCTGGTAGCTCCGTTATGAAAGGGACTGAGTTAGGAGGAATACTTCATCAGTTGGTGTGTTTGGGGCTGGCATTAATCATGTTCCGTAAAATGCTTTTAGAAAACATCTCCCTTGTTGTGTGTAGCTGCCCACACAGCAGGAAAACAGATTGTCTAAAATCAGTGCACCTCCCCTTGTCATGTAGAGCTGTGATGCAGCAATAATTTTGGCTGCCGATTGATTCAGCGCTGCTTTGGATGTGTACAGTCTGCTTCACATCTCCAGGAAAAGCACTATCGTGCACAGCTCTTACGGCTACACTTTCTCCAGACTGAGTGACTGATTTGCTGTTGCGCAGGTCAACTATGTGTCAGCTGAACAGATGGAAACAGAAGCTGAAGGGGAGAGGACTGTGGAGGATCAGAACCAGCCAGGGACGTAGATCCAGATCAGTCATTTACAACCAGCTAATAATGACAAGACTTCAGACTCTTCCAAACATGAGGTTGATGGCAGCTATGATGCTTGAAAGTTCTTCAATTTCAAGTTTTATTAAATTATACACTGAAATTATTTTTTATTTATACTGTGATTGTCCTGCTGGTGAAGCAGACTGTACTCAGGTTTTCATTTGCATGTTAATGTCATGACACAATCACAACACAGACAGCACGTGGTGGTTCTTTGATTGGACTTCACCTTTTGTTGTTTACGTTTTCTGGAGCCACAGTCACTTTTCCCCCTAGAGGGTATGGCTAGCTGGCAACAACAGGTGTCAAAGGCTCAGAGACATGCATCACTTTCATTAAAAAGATCAAATCTCTGTATTTAAGAGGGGTGGGGGAAAAATTGTGATTCTTTTTTAAACTATTTTCTAAATCGATTTTTTGATTTGATTCCATATATTAATATTTTATTTACCACTTTTATATGCAGTATAGCAATGATACTGCTGAACTAAAATTCAGAAGGACTGACTGAAATGATGTGCATTGACTCATGATATACAGTCTCTAAAAGTGTGTGATTCAACTTTTTCCCATGGTCTAGTGTTAAAAAAGCAAACAAAAATCACAATAAATCGCAATATTGAATCACAATACATACTAAATTGGCACCCAAGTATCGCGATAGTATCGACTCTGCACACTGATGCGTGTTCTCGCTTTGTGTTTGTTGTCGAGGCGTTGTGATTATGCTCGGGGAAGCCACGGAAGTTGACAGAACAGTGTGTAGCTTTTACTGTGTTCAGCCTGTCCCTACCTGCTGGGTAGCTAACTAGCCTGCTGTCTGCGGATGTCAGGCCGATGTCTTATCAAGAAACACAAACATCAGGAGCAGATGAATCAGTGTGCAGGCTTTTCTGCTCTATGTGTGTACTTATTAAAGTGGATGTCTGTCCTCTGCTTAGTTGAAGCATCTAGCACTGAGTGCATAGCTGTATCAGATAACGTGCATTTAAAAAAAAAAAATGCATAATGATGACAGCCTGCAGGTGGTGTAGGACTTCAACTGTCTTGCACATGAAGTCCTGAAAAAATATGATGTTTCAATCATGTTTAAGTCTTATTGCATTTTGCAGGAAAGAAAGATTTATTAAAATCGTGAATCCCCCCGAAGTAAGGGATTTAATTGCTTGGCTGTAATGCGCAGACCCTTGTGGTTGGAAAGGAAGGTGTAAACAAAAAAGAAAATTAGAAATGTGCTACAGGTGAGCAGGCAATCACCACACAATGAGCAAGTGAGGGTTCAGAGGCCTCCTCCTTCAATATGTTTCTATATTCAAGTTTTCACATTTGTAAATACGTTTGAAAGGGACAGATAGATCACTGTGAGCTGCAGCATTATAGAACTCATTGTCGATAACTTGACAAGTTGATTGCATTGCACTCTAACAGGGTCCTGTTGTCTTTTCTCCGCTCTTTTCCCAGTCAGAGGCCAGCAGGCTTCTCCCCGCACGTGGGATGGTGCCATGCGACACAGCGGCCGTGGAGCCATAAGCCCAGCACCACCGCTCCATCATCTCGACTCCAAGCTGCTCGCCCACCACTGATCCCCCCCCACCCCCCACCCCACCCCCCAGTCTCCCCTTCCTCCCTTTATCTTTGCTCTGAGCCCTGGACAAGGCCACCACATGACTCACCCACTGGAGCCCTAGATCAAGTGAGTAAAGTTTGGCTGGTCAGTGCTGTGCGCTCTGTTTGAGTGCTGCAGTATGTTTCACTTTTAAGCCACAGGTGAATACAGCGCTGCAGCTCACAGCCTATTGTGTATTTTGGGTCCTTCCTATGTAACTGTGTTTATTATTTAACACTGATTCTCACAGAATATTCTAATCATGCTTGTTTCTTCACTTTATTGGCTGAAAATACATTGGTCTCTTTATTATTTTAGTGTGAACTGAGCTTCTAACTAAGGCTGAAGGCCTTAATGTGTGTAGGATGGCAGTGGTAGAGGGGAACAGAGGTCAATATTCAATATTCAGAGAAGTAAAGCAAGACGCAGGAGCTGGTTATTTTGCTTTATTGAGCTGAAAATGAGCCGTGGACTTAATGTGCACACATTCACCATGTTCACAGGCTTCACGCTTGTTTCATAATGTTGCTATTGGGGCTGCAACTTTCGATTGTTTTTATTCTGCATTATTCTGTCAGTAATTTTTGCTATTCATCGCTTTGTCTATAAATGAATGTGAAAAATGCTTATCACAAGTTCTGAGAGCTCAAGGTAACATCATCAGATTGATTGTTGTTTAAGATCAAGAATGCAGAACCCAAAAATATTCAAAAAAGAAGAGCAGCAAATCCTCACATTTGAGAGGCTTGAAGCAGCAGATATTTGGTATTTTTCCTTGACAAATAAGTCTATTATCAAAGCTGGGGACAATTCATTTTCTGTTGATCAACTACACGATCATCGGTCCATCGCGATGCATTTCTTTTTCCGAGTACTGATAATATCTACCCTATATGCAGTGGTAGAAAGTTTCCAGAACTCTGCACTTTTTATTGTATTATTTTTTGCCCTCAGTCTTTGCAAAGATTCCCGTAATGACTAATCCAAAATGCAGCTTGTAATGAGTATGAAGATGAATGAAACTGTATTTAAAACAGAGCCGTAGCAAGTAAACAAGTGTGAGTAGTGCCACAAAAAGTCAGAGGTGTCATCGTAGTTCAAATGACACAGTAACTGTTCAGTTGGTGGGAATTTTGCTTTTGAAAATACTAGTTTTACTGGCTTTTTGTGTTTTACAGAGCAAGTTGAAGTTGTTGTTGAGATCTACAGTGAACAGTAAACAGTATCAATTGTCATGATACAAAAACTATGGGAAAAAAAGTCCCTGGGTGAAAATAACTGGAAGTAAGGCAGAATGCACAATTGGCTGAATTTGACCAATTAGTTCAGGCTAAGTTAATATTTAAGAGAGAGAGAGAGAAGAAAGATAATATCTCTCTCACCGGCCGTTCTGCATTATTCCCCATGTGCTGTGCGCTCTGAGACTCGGGCTCTGAACACCCCAGCATGTCTGACTAGGCCTCCCTCAGCGTTTCACGAGTTGAAATGAAGACGCACACACTCGCACTCCAAATTACACTGAGGCCGATGGAGTTCAAAAAATTATGAATATTCACGTGGAATCGTCGAATGTGTTTGAGATTGAAAATGCTCTGTGAAAAAAGAGGTGAGCAATGATACACACTGAGAAAGGCTGGATGACACCGTACACGGCATGTTATATATATATATATATATATATATATTGTGTTACTATTTTTAGGATTTAGAATGGAAGTTCAATTTTACTGTGTGCCCAGAAGAGAGACCAGGGACAGTTCCCCTAATATATATATATTGCACACATTGCTTGCTTTATAGGTAACATTTTCCTCATGTATCTTATGCTAGATCTCCCATGGCTGCACAGAAGAGAAAAATGACTGGGCAGCAGTCCACTGGCTTTAACTCACTATGTATTCTATACAGTAAGGAGTCTGGCTGACTGTAGTGTGTGTGTGTGTGTGTGTGTGTGTGTGTGTGTGTGTGTGTGTGTGTGTGGAGCTGTGTGCAGTCCAAGGTTATTTCTTACTCTTGGTAAACATCCTGGATCTGGGTGTACACAGATGATGGGAAACAATGGACTGGAACTTAACAGGAGGGGCTCTTAAAGGACCACACCAGCGTTTTAACACGTTTAAATGTATTTACCACAAATCATATATACATCACCTCTGACCGTTTTCCATAGTGTCCTGTGGTGTTTTCAACGTTTTCCACGCTGCTGTTGGTTTCTATTAATGTCCCAGTATGAAACTTAACTTTTAGTGGCCTTAAACTTGTTAAGAGTTAGATGTCATCCATTACAGTGAGGATTATGATTATTTTTAGAGCTGAAATAATTAGTAAGTCAACAGGAAATGAATACAGAACAATTTTGATAATCGATTAATCATTCTTTTAAGCAAAAATGCCAAAAACTAAAAAGAAATCATGGGTTCCAGGCAGCTTTTTAAATGTGAATAATCACTGTTTTCTTTGAAAGTGAATTGAATATATTTGGGTTTTAGACAGTTGCTCAGACAAAACAAGACATTTGAAGACAACACCTTCGACTCTGGGAAATTGTGATGAGAGCTATTATAACTATTTTGACAATTGTTTAATCTTTAAAGTCATTTTTCAAGCGAAAATGACAAATATTTGCATGTCCCAGCCTCTTAAATATGAGAAATTGCTGCCTCACATTATAGAAAATGTAAAATATTTGGGTTTTTAGATTGTTGCTCAGACTACAAAAGAAATTAGAAGACGTCAACTCAGGCTGTCGGGAATTGAGGGGGGAATTTTTCATTATTTTCTGACATTTTATTGAACAAATAATCAATTAATCGAGCAGATAATAAGCAGTTAAGCAATTAAAATAATTCTTAGTTGCAGCCCTAATTGTTATGAGAATATTTCACTATTCATTGACATTTAATAGCCTAAAAGACTAATGGATTAATCCAGAAAATAACTTGCAGATTAATTGATGATTAAAGTGTTAGCTGCAACCATAATTATAAATGTTTGCTTTTTTTACTGTATTGTTATTGCGTGCAGATTTTCTGATCAGTCTGCTCTGACTGCATTAATACACGTTAATAACACTGACATGTTGAGGTGAGGCAGATGTAGAACACAAAGTGACAGCCCTTTGAAATACGGCTGTGGTTATTAAACTGGGTGTAATGGTTTTATAATTGGTTCGTTTCGATCTTAGTTGAGCACCACTGATGACGATGTGTAGCCGATCAGATCTGAGTTTTGGTTCACCTTTCTGCAAACAGTGCATACAGCAGCATTGTGTCTGAAGGCGGCACAGCAGTGAAACTCTGCACACGTTGATTCAGATTGAGAAAAACTTTGTCCATCACAAGGCAATGGAAATTTGTATCTGATGTGGCTCACGGGTAAAAACACAGTAAGCACTCTGTTGCACCTGGATGTTTTAGTAGTGTGGGTGTGTTTTTTTTTTTTTCCTCTGGCAAAAGACATAGAAGTAGAAAATGTGACCGCATCTATTAAAAACCCTGTTATTGAAACACAAGCCAAAGCCCTGATGTCTCTCAGAGAAGGCCCTCTTCAAATGCAATTTGATTAATTTGGTTTGGATAAGTTGTAGACGGGCTAATATTTTGTTTGGGAGAGTAATATTGCAGCAGTCTCTAAAATTAAGCAAATTAAATCACTGTGTTCCTGTAAAATTGAAGGTCATGAAATGTCAGATTGCAATGGCCTGCTTTACATAAATCACAGAAATAACATCACAGATAATTAATAATCAGACATTCATTTGATAGAAATTGTTTAAACAATTATGCTGATTACTGACTTTTAGATGTGCGGAGAAACATTTTGTGACTTTAGTGATGCAAGTGGATTATGCGCCTGCCTGTAGTAGTTTATCAATAGTAGAGTAATGGCAGGATCAGTTTGGTCATTGATTGAATTATGAGTAAATTGCCCCTAAAGCTGACCTCATGTGGAGGCCACATGCAGACAGATTCCCACAAGAGAAGAAATCTTACTACGCACTTCTTACCATCTTGGCTTCAAATATCCAACCTGCAGCCAGAAATCAGTGTGTGATATTTGACCTTTCATTTGAAAAACAAATTACAAACGTTGTTCAATCATGTTTTTATCAATTAAGGGGCATCTCAAAGATCAGGTCTTTTCTCTCTCGTCCTGATCTCGAGAAGGTCATCCATGCTTTTATATCATTGAGCTTCAGCTAGTGCAAAACGCAGCTGATCAGCTTTTAACAAATACTAGAAGACAAGATCATATCAGCCCTGTCTGAGCCTCTCTTCACTGATCACTTTTAGAATTGATACATTACTTTTAAATCACTTCTCAAAATGTATCTTTTAAAAAAAAGAAGCCTTTTATTAATTCTAGCACTCCGTTTTATTGCCAATATGTCGTATCTGTTTTATTATTAGTATTCATCTTTCAGAGTTCGTACAAAGTCTTGAAAGTTACTTAATTTTATAAATACTTAATACTTAATTATAAATACTTATAAATACTTAATTTTAACCGTTATGTTTTCAAGGTTAGGAAAATGCTTGAATTCGAATATACTCCTTGAAAAATGCTTGATTTTTATTATTTAAAAGGAAAGTTCTTTTCTTGTGTTCACTCGTCATTCATAGCTAGATAAGTCCTCTGTTGATCCCTTACTCTGGAAATTAGGAAGCATTAAATAATCATGATCATGTGTAAAGGAATTCTGTAAACTTTATTTTTCTCAATTGCATTTATAGTAACAATTTAGATGTGATGATAAAGGCTTTGAGAGTCTTGACATTTTTGGTTTAGGTACCTGAAAAGTGCTTGAATTTTACTCTTAAAAAGCTGTACGAACCCTGTCTTTATTGTTGGGGGTTTTATTCCTTATATTTCCTTACATGTATTATTTTGTTTGCTTCAGTCCTGAAATGTTTTAACCCTGGTTCAACCATGTAAGGCACTTTGGTAACTTTGTTTTGAAAAGTGCTGTATAAATAAAGTTTAGTATTAGTATTATTACTCTCTGGACTGTAGTGAAGCTGCACACTGACAGTAATGAGGTGGCCATTGGCCTGTCCACATGTTAATACTCTCAGTTTCACACAACACGGACGCTGTGTGCATTCTCTGGTCATGTCCTATATTCGAGAGGGTGGGCCTTAGCAACAGTGACTGAGCAGCTTCTCATGGGCTGTACCAACTCAGTGCAGCAGAGAGGGGTGGCCACGCTGTGTGCATGAGCAGTGTTATGATCTTACCTTTGTTCAAATTATAAGATAATGACGTTATATGAATATGAATTTAAATTCCCTAATATCATGTTTTAGCCTTTTGCTGTCATCTTTATTTACACAGTGAGTGCTCCACGCTGAAGGCTTCCCACTAGTCATGAAATTCCTGGAATAATGTGAAATTTTGAGCGGCACGTTAGAGACTAAGAAATTCGTGAAAATTGATAAAAGTTGTGGACTTTTTTTGGACATTTTACAAAACAAATTTGGTACTGTTTTAGTGTACGTCAGGACCATGTAGGAAGAGAAACCCATGGCTCCTGGTCACCACTCTGTGAGGGTGTCCAAAATGATATGGGTTCTCAAAGAAGCCTAAACAATGAAAACGGAAACTAGTGAAAGCTTGTTTAGGTCAGCTAATGAGGATAATGAATGTGTGTTTCTGTCAGTCTTTCCACCCTCTAGCTCTCTCCTGGTAATCCACATCCTTAACTCCGTACCTGGTGGTCTCTTCCTCGCCCTCCACCCCCCACCCCACCCCCCTTGCAAGCTATACATTGCACTGCTGAGTGTGTGTGTGTGTGTGTGTGTGTGTGTGTGTGTGTGTGTGTGTGTGTGTGTGTGTGTGAAGTGATCAGTATAGCTCAGGGAATGAGAAACAGGAGGAGGAAAGAGCTTTGAGAGAAAAGACAAAAGACAAACCTAAAGACAGTGAGACGGCAGGCGGTTGTAATGAGAGCGTGTGGAGGCAGCGGGCTGTCTTTCTCAGCGGTCTGGCTCTGCTGCGCTGTTGCTGCTTCTTCTTCTCCTTCCTCTTTGGCGTCTGAAGGCTCGGTTCCTCCGCCATACGTCACACACAGAGAGAGGGAGAGAGAGAGAGGGGGGCGAGGTCAGAAGGCGCAGGAGGCTGACCTGGTCTACAGGTGTGTGTGTGTGTGTGTGTGTGTGTGTGTGTGTGTGTGTGTGTGTGTTTGTGGATTAGACTTGCAGTTGTTTTTCTACCGCGCATTTGTTTTTGTTTTTCTTCCTCTCCTTTCTTTTCTGTTTACTGCGAGGCTGCTGTATGTGTGAAACTGTGACAGCGGCTATGCTCACACTGCAGCTGTAGCAGTTTTAAATTATGATTGTTTCAGTCACATGTGGCACACACCGAGACGTTATAATAAGTGCAAGCTGTGGAAGCTGTCATCTGCCTTTTAAATACTGCTGTGGGTTACGCACGTACCTTTTTGAATGGTTACTTAAAAGGATCGGTTAAGGGCATGAATTTAGCAGCAGAGGTCTTTTTATTAAGCTTCGTGTTTTACTGTACTGCCTGGCTGTATGCATATATAAATGCTGTTAGCTGTGCTTTATTTAGTATTTTTCAGCCTGAGAGAAAAGAGAAAGTCATGTGAATCTTGCTGTAGATAGTTCCTCATTTTATATGTGTGTGTGGATGAAAAAGAACGAGACAAAGAGAACGTTAAAGTGGATCATTTGAACATTTTAATTTCCTATAATGGACCTATTAGTCAGTAGATTCAAATTTGCACCGCTGTGATTTGGGCTCTTGGACTTTGAAGGAGATATTAGAATAAAAATGACTGACTGAACAATTTGCTTTTGAAACATAGTAATAGTAAGCAGTTGGTGGATCTAATTATGTTTATGTGTATATATGTGTTGATGAGTAATTGTTCATGCATGTGCGAAAGCTCACAGTGTACTGGGTGTAAATTGTGTAATAACGGGATATTGGTATTGTTAACAGTTGTTGTGGAGCAGGTGTTGGCTTCTCCTCTGTAGTGAATGCTTATTAATCATAAGAGAGTGAGATGCTCCGTGTAAACAGAGTCCATTATATAAAAATAACCACCATGTTCAACTTGTTTATTACTGATAATAGCTGTAATTCCTCATGTGGGATCTCTGGTGTTGTGTACAGACCCTGAACTCACAAGTAGAGGTCAGCTGCTTTTGTGCTTCCCTCTGTATGTTGGTAAGACAGGTACACACTGGAAAAGACATCACCTGTCTTCATTACTAGGGCTGTATCGAATACCATTTTTGGGTCTTTGAAGCGGGGTTGGGGGGTTGAGAGATGAGGACAAAAATTCTTCCAAGCATTTTCCTTTTTATTGAAACAAAAACGGCTACAAAGTGTTTAGTAACCACATCAAATAAATTGGCACGTGATACAAGCACACAGAACCGTGTCCGTGAGCAGAAACGCATCCTCACGAGTGAGCATTCTTGCTCCGCGTGCACAAATGCGGTCCAGCGACCAACGCTCGCTCACTCGCCAAGCTGACTTTTGAGACTTTGGAGGCGGGGATGGAATAGAGAGTGGCTGATGTCTCCACTCCTTCTTTGCCACATTCGAATACTGATTTGGACGTCGTTACCTCTCATTACCATAGCAACGGTAGCAGCTTCGAAGCATTCGGGTCAGCTCTATTCATTACGTGCTGAAAGTTTATGGTTTGCCCAAACTGTAAGAAGTTTCTGTGTCTCTTCATCTAACCATCTTACCTCCATATTTGTCTTTTTCCTCATAAGCCAAAATGTACCTACTTTAACTTTCTTACTCCTGCATAACGTTTTTTGTTTGCTTTACTTTATTGTCAGGTTTCACAGTAAAGGCCTACTGTTGCCTTCACATTCAAAACACATTTGTATTTAGCATTTTCACACGAATCCCAGGTATTGTGATGTGAAAACAATAGTGCACCGTCAACTTTAGCAAATGAATGGAGCAGAACAGAAAACAACAGGGCTCTCATAGTGACAGTGTTGTTTGAGAGGCTGCAGGCAGATGGCATCAAATACAGTAATCCATGAGTGAATGAATGTAGCTTGAAGCATAAACATGTCACCTTTTAACCCTGATGCTTCACGTCTTGTTGTTTTTATCAGCTCTTTATCATCAAAGTTGGCTCAGTGATTCAGCTTGTCACTCCATTACCTTAAACCCATGACAATAACCCTTTGTGTACAGTAGATTTTTTAGTATATGGTACTAACTAAATAAATTAACTCACCTTTACCTCAGCTTTTATTGCAGCTCCTGCACTTCTTGCTTTACAGTCTCAGACTTGGAGACTGCGTCAAGATAACAGCCGAGACATGAAGCAGCAGGAGTGCAAACAGCCTTGATGACGATTAATAATGCAGCGTTAGCTGCGTCAATGAAATTATATTTTCTGCTTTTCAGAATTTTGGGTGTAAATCAATTTAAAGAACAAGGAAACACACCTACACAACTACAGACAAAGGTTTTGAAGGATTGATCGAATGTGATCTCATCAGACAAAGGCAGTGGTGTAAGTGAATATCAATAATATAGTTGACAGTTACTTTGGAGAGAAAATGGTTGAGAAAAGAGATTTTTTTTTTGCTGAAATAGAGAAATAAAGTGTTGTCCAGCCAAATATAACTCTACAAAGTCGAACAAAGGCCCCATTTACATGTGTCATTTTAAGTGTCTCATATCCGGATAAAATCAAGATGAGATTTAAGACACTTTCATTTATACGTAGCTGTAAATATGCGTCTCTGTTGGCCGAATCACAAAACTGATTGCAAGCCATCTTTGTTTTCCGCGCTCCATGAAAATCAGGATCGATCAGGGATCAGATAAACAGCTTTTCAACATCTGGCTCGAATGCGTCCCTGCATCCAAGAACCTTCAGAGGTGGTTTGTGACGCTTCTTGGATGCACGGATGCATTTCCCCGTCGCTTCTTTGAGATCAGATTAGCCGTCCGATCCGCCCAAGACACATGAAGTGACTGCGTGTAAATGGGGTGAAACGGCTGCCGAACTGTTGCGTAACTGTAAATGCAATCAATCTTAATCAATATTTTTGCTAGAAAACATTGGATGTTCAACAAGGACGTTCCTCACAAATGAAGTTTTTACATTTACACACAGAGAAGAATATTGTGGGAGGTGACAATGAGTCCAAAATAAACATTTAATAATAATGGTTTCCTTTTCCTTTTCTTTTTCAGTTCCAACCATTGATACTGTATAAAGATAATACAAGACCCAGGAAGTTAACTCATGTTTAGCATGTGCAGTAGAGTGTATTAGATTAACAGTGAACCTGCTGACTCTTTACATTATGAGCACTGATCAAAGTGTTGTTCTATTCTGCAACCACTGAAAGGCTCTGTACCCATGTAGTAGACTGCTCTTAAAGAGTTCATCAGGTTTACCCCATCATGTATGTTCTTGATGCCTTTTTATAGCATAGCGTTGTTGGGATGTGGAAGCAAAAGCTTGGCTACCAAGTGCAATGAGGTTGCCTTAATCATAAACACTTACCAGGTAGGAATAGCTGTTGTTCATGAAACATAATCACAATGGTAGGGAAACAGGAAAGCACAGAAATATGATGATGGCTGTTGAAGGCTTATCGATTGTACACACTTTAGCCAGGTTTTGCTTCGCTCTATAGGAAAATGGATTGTTAGGCATGTTTTCGCAGTATGAATGGTACAGCTGGAACATGTTTAAGTGTCTGGATTTATAAATACAATTATCCGTATAGGTTCAGAGTGCAGCACATGCAGCTGGCATTGCCTCGTGATCATGAAAAATAACTACTGTATCTTTTGCTCCCATTCCACCAATAAACAGTACCTGTGTTGACTTATTGCCAGAAATACACAGGCATAATTTGGACTTGTCAACATCATTAATGAGCAGCGTTATGATGGCGAGCCCAGTCTGGAAAGATGGAGCCTCTCTCCTGTTTACAAACTGAACATCTTCGGGCTTTTGACTGTTGGTCGGACAAAACAAGGCATATGAATTGACATGTGACATTTCACATAAACATGTTTATACTCAGCAAAGTAATGTATCAAAAGAAATATGGCTCAGTACCAAGAAGATAACAAGCACTATTCAAGGATTGACTATTGCTACATTGTGGAACTATTGTGTTATTCCCGCCACATACACAGGCAAAACAAACATTGGTTTAATGAATGAAAATGTTGCTGATTATTGCTTTATTTCCAGACTCAACACAAGTCCAGGCTGCATTTGACTAAGGGCGTTTTCACACCTAACCTGTTTGGTTCGGTTAAAACGAACCCTGGTGCGGTTGCCCAGTTAGTGCGGTTCCTTTGGGCAGGCGGGAACAGACAAGACCCTTTAGAGGAGGTGGTCTCGGTCCGGTTCCAAACCAACTCTGGAGCGGTATTCACTTACACCACTGCCTTTGTCTGTTTAATGTACAGACTACAGACACACACACAAAAAAAACTGTTTTAAATCCATGGGCAACCCACAAAAAACAAGCCACCATTGTCACAGTGTTGGGTACCGCGCCGCAAGGCCATGCTGCTCACAGGACGCTAATCCTTCCTGACTGGCCTTGTTTACATTTCACCTCAAATCGCCCCTCTCCTCCTCGGCCCTCCTTGTGTTGCTGACCCGCAGCACTCAACACAGATCCATCCGCCACAGTGAGAAATGAGAGCACTGCTGCACATTAGCACCCAATGAAAACACAAATTAGCCTAGTTTCTCAGAGGCTGGGTTCAGTGTGTGCTTAAATAACAGCTGAAACTGTAAGTACGGTTAAGTCAGAGTACGACCTGAGAAAACTTGATTATCAAAACAAGATTTGCAGGAAACAACATGCATGTTACCCAACACTGTGACAATGGTGGCTTGTTTTTTGCGGGTTGCCCATGGATTTAAAACAGTTTTTTTGTGTGTGTGTCTGTAGTTTGTGTGTATGTCCATGACTCGCAGATTTTTATTTAGATACAACAGCATAGATGTGGTTTTACACATTAAGAGACTTGAGTCCAACTTTTGTCATGTGTGCATTTTTGCCTCCAAGTCACGACATGCACAGTTCCCAAGAATAAATTAAAGGCAGAAACCTGATTTTTGTCAACAAACTGAACAACAGGTTAGTAATAAAATAATAAATCCTGTCTGTCTCTAAACATGACAGAAATTCATATCTGTTTCTGCTTTTTGCTGCTTTGTGTGTGTATTATTGAGAAATAAATTGGTCTTAAATTCAATTTCTGATACCATTAAAAGGGTTTTAACTTTAATACTTGGCTTAATGGATCCTATCCTCTCCACACGGTGTGCTTCATCAAATGTTGCAGCGTTTTCCGTTGCCATGATTACCCTCCTGATGCAGCGAGAGAGACGCAGACTGCACAGTTTGCAGATGAAAAACAGGCACGAGTCCATTAAGTGAGACTGAAGAGGAATGTCAGAAACGCACAAGGCAAAATATCAGGGAGGCTTTTCAATATAATGCAGTCCAAAACAATATTACCACAAACTGCAGCGTTAAAAATCAGACCACACCAGCACTGGGGTTTGTTGCAGAGCTTTTGTAATGGAACAGACTGGAATTTACTGTTTGTTACTTTGAGCATCCCTTATGTTTTCATGTAGATACCAAGCAGAATTTAAATGTCTATATAAATAAATCGAAATAAATGTTTTAATGTTAACTAAATACGATGTAGTAGGTGTGCTTTTCCTTCGGAGGATTGACGTAAATCAGCGTCACTGGCTACATAATTATCATATTAAGGCCGACTCCCCTGCAATATTTTTTCTTTTAGATTTCTTAAGGTGCTCAGGTGCACTAACTTGATGTATTTTTGCCAGTGCAAGTTATAATGAATATATGAGAATATAAAGAATATAAGTTAAAACTGTCTATTGCTACTGTTGCAGTGGCTGTTGCATTTGGGATACGCTGAACATTTATTAACAGCTTTATATTAAGTTTAATGTGAGTTAATCCACTACACAACTTAAAAAATGGCACATTTTTCAGCAATTCTGACATAACTGTTATTTTTTATTATTATTATTATTTATTTATTTTTGATTTTCTTATTTATGTGGATGCTTGTTTGTTGCTACATTTAAAAAAAAAAAAATTAAAAAAAAGCTACATAAAATCAAAGTGTACGTGCCACTGTTAACGACTCTAAAAGCTAAAGAAAAGCAGTGTTGTCTTTGGCTTTTCTGTTTTTGTTCTGCTGGACTGAAAACACACTGAACTGTGACTGAATATGAAACTCAAGTTCATTTTGTGAACCTCAACACTGGCGTTGTGCCGTATAATAAAATGCAATTATAATTAGAGCTGCAACGATTAGGAAATTAAATGCCAACTATTTTGATAATCGATTAATCGTTTCAGTCATTTTTCAAGCAAAAAGTGTCAAACATTTGCAGGTTCCAGCTTCTTAAATGTGAAGATTTGCTGCTTTTCTTTGTCATTTATGACAGTAAATAAAGAGTCTTTGGGTTTTGGACTGTTGGTCGGACAAAAGAAGCAATTTGAAAATGTGTCTGGGAAACTGTGATCAGCATTTTTGACATTTTTGTATTTTTTGACATTTTAAAGACTAAACCACTGGTTTTCAAACTCTGAGACTGTGGGCCTCCCCTCAGACAAAGCTTGGAAAAAGACGCCCCCTCACTCCCCTTTAGTTTACTTGCTTAGTTTCGCTCAATTCCTGGATGCATATGGGATCGTGATTATGTTATTTGATCTCACAGACACTCAACAATTGAGCCAAGATAGCCTAATACTGCTGTTTGACACAACTTCAGACTACACCAAACACATAAAAAAGGTCTGTCTTAAGGCATTTATTAGTTTCTGACTCTGGAAAAGTGGGACAAACTGTACAAATTCCCCAAAACTACTGTGTATCTCTGAATCTCTTTAACCAAATCACACACATTTAGGCTATAATTCTGTGTGATATACTTCTGATAACTAATGTAATAACTAATGTAATATTCTTTCGCTTCCATTCACTGAACCTCCCCTGAAAGTGTTGATCTCTCGATTGATCATGAAAATAATCTGCAAATTAATCGAAAATGAAAATCATCGTTAGTTGCAGCCCTAATTGTATTTACTGTATGACAGCAAGAGCTGTTACATAAGTGATGATTGTGTCTGCAAACCAAACCCTGCTCTCCAGTTTCATCAAAGGCATCCAAAGAATAATGACTGAGTATCACTTGAGTGACAGCTCCAGGAGCCACTTGAAATGGAAAAAAGATCCGAATGAATATTTGAGCTGTTGGATTCGTTGTCAGTGACCTTTCCTTGCTTTGCCGTGTGTTCCTCCTCTGCAGGTCAGTTGAAGCTGAAAATGAGTGCAGTAGGGGAAAACCCCCTGGACCCTGCCACGCCAGAGTCACGCAAGAGGAAGGGCTCGCCATGTGACACGTCAGGGCAAAGGTAAAGACCTGTTCCTGTTTCTTTAGTGACATTTGATTACCGGGCAAAAAGATGCTGCAGAAATGAAACTCTAACATGTGAATTTAAGGGACACAGCTTGCTATTGGGGGAACATACCAAACAGAATTTTTAGTATCGGCTCCTGTTGAGTTATTGATCATCACGCTTCTCATTCTCATGCTTTGATGTAATATGGTCATTTTGAGCCCCGGGGCTTAACAATCATATTGTATTGTCCCTTCAAACATAAAGAAAAAAGATCATCACATTCAGAATCAAGTTTTTCACATGCAAGGAATTTGCTTTGGTATGTTGGTGCATAAATAAGCATAGTAGATAAAAATAAAGAAATATATGAAATAAAAGCAAATAAAAAGCAAGTTAAGAATACAAATAGAAAGTAGATAAATGTGCAGTATTATAAAATAAATCATAAAGTAATTGTGTAAAGTGCATAAACAGTTAATACTATTATTTGTATTCATTGTTAAGTAGATCTTAACCATAATAAGGAAATAATGTAATTGAAATTGTCATGTAAACACATTTATCCGAGTATTGTAGTTTAAATATATCAGTCTGATCAACTGATATTTTTCTTTTAAGACACTAGAGCTGAAACAATTAGTCGAGCAATCAGTCGATGGAAAGAAAATGGTTTGCCTACTATTAATGATAATCGAATAATCATTTATGTCATTTCTCAAGCCAAACATTCCCTTTTTTCACCTCCTGTAATGTGAGGATTTGCTGCTTTTCTCTGTTCGATAATCGCAAATGAAAATATCTTTTGCACCACTGCTCGGACAAAATAAAACGTTTGAAGCCGTCATGTTGGCCTTTAGGAAATTGTAACAGGAATTTTTCACTATTTTGTTTTTGACATTTTCTCATCTGCTAAGTGTGAAAATGATCAGCAGACAAATTGATAATGAACAGGAAAGTTTGTGACCTGCGCATGGCAAAGATCATTATTAAACTTTAGTTACCTAAAACATTGTTAAATAAAATGAAAAATGGCAGATTATTGAACGAAAACACTGTCAGAAATCACCTGTTTTTCAAACAATTTGGTAAAAAGTATGGTTGTAAGTATAATATTGCCCTATAAGCTAATTACTCCTAGTAATCAAGGTATTTCTGTGTATCTAAATATGGACGTCTGTTGCTTGGCCTCATAAATAGCCACTTACTCACTCTATAGAGCACAAGACAAGTAGCTTGTTTATTGTTTTATTTAAAGGATCCCCATTACCTGATTCCATAGCTATCAGCTAGTCTTCCTGGGGTCCACACCTTACATACAATACATAGCACATTACATGACAAACATGAATTACACAGATATACATTAATATACATCAATATACAATTTAAACCAATCAACACTGTTTACATTCATGTAGAATTTTAAAAACAAATAAAAAGCTACAAATCAAACAAATATGATGTTCCAAGGTGTTTCCTTATTTGCTTTTTAAACATTGATTTCTGTGTTAATTTAGTCAATAACGGTGGTAAAGAATTCCATGTTTTCATTGCTCTATATATTACTGAGCATTTAAGGTAATTAGCGTTTGCCTTAGGGAGTGAAAACCGGCCTTCTGTTGCCTGTCAGGTGGCATATGTATATGACTCTAAATTGAGTTTTAATTGATCGTACTGATATGGTGGAGTTCTGAATTGTAAAATGTTCCATGTTGCAAGTAAAAGCACAGCATTCATCCTGTCTTCAGCTTTTAGCCAGTTAAGACGGAAGCGCATGTTATTGATGTTGGTGTCGTGTTGACACTGGAGAGCAAGGCGCGCCGCCTTGTTTTGAACTAGCTGGAGTTTGCTTAAATCTTTTTTTGTGGCATTCGTCCATATTATCTGGCAGTAATCAAGCTGCGAAAGAAAAACAGTAGAGCTAGTGTCTTGCCCATTTTAGCTTGATTCAGCTTCAGCTTGATGAGTGACGGCGCTGTGAAGATGTGCAGTTTGGGGAAACTGTATCTCACAAAAGGCATATGAGTCACTTGTACTTTAAGCAGCAAGGCCTTGTGAATGCTGTCTTATGTGTGAGATGTTGTATATCAGTAGGGCGACTAAATGAGAAGAAGAAAAGGAAAATCTCAAACGGCTATCGCACGGTTTAGACCTTGATTTAGGGTTGAAGGTTAGATGCAGCTTCATGTTTAAGGTAGGTCATGTTGTGGTTGAGGAATGAATGTGCTTGGTGTACTGTGTGTGTGTGTGTGTGTGTGTGTGTGTGTGTGTGTGTGTGTGTGAGAGAGAGTGTCTATAAGGCCCAATAGCTGATGTAACAGCCCAGCTAGCATTTCTACAGCAGCTACATGCAGCCACTGACCTGCACATTCACACAGCAGCGTCCTCCCCCCTCCTCACCCCTCCCTCGCTCGCTCGGTCACCACGCCTGTGTGTTCTGGCTGGCCAATGCACTGACCTACTTTTGCTGTTGTCGTCTCTCACACACACACACACACACGCTCACATATACACACATTCCTTGTTCCATGTTTACCACATACCTTGCTGTAACTCGTCGGTTTGGAAGTATATTATTGAAACCCGAGAGTAAGGTTGAGCACAAGGCTGCGCGCAGAGTCCGAAGAGGCTCGAGCTGAAGGCAGATTTAAGATGCTTTTATGATATTTTGTGTCCATGTTCGACTTGCTGATGTATGGCAACTTTCATGTTTACATATTACGGAAACAAATTACAGGCAGCTGGGTGGAAAAACCACTGCACTCATACAGCGCATTGTGTGTGTACGTTACAAACTCTGATAATTTAAACCACCTGTTGTTTTGATAAAGTTTCAGTTGTTCGCTTTTATGAAATCGTCACTCCTGTGATCAGAAGTTAAAATGCTCCGGTAAACTAAATGTAATCTTTGGCTAATTTTAGTTGACATTAAACAGCAGTCAAGTAAAGTTCAAGGCTGCAACTAACAATTCGTTTCATTATTGATTAATCTACTAATTATTTTCTTGATTAATAATTTGCTCTGTAGAATGTCAGCAATTAAAATGCACAACTCATAATCACAAGTCCCCAGAGATGATTCCTCGTTTTGTCCGACCGGCTAGAGTTTGACAGATAAATCTGCTGGCCCGATATAGCGGCTGATATTACCTTATTGCAGATATATCTGTATCGGTGTATAGGTTGGTCAATAAATAACAATAATCCACTGCAGAAACTAAAAGATATGTTAGAGGTTGTTCAGAAACAGTGTCTCCGTCACAGAGATTGTTACCAGAAAGCACCAGGAAGTTTGATCACAGTTCTTTAATCAAACACATTCAAAGGATCCTGATCGAAAATGTTTGTTTGTGTATTTATGTAAAAAATGACTATTCGCAGATACATCATTATCAGATTTTTTAAATTAATTTTAAAATACCTGTGTCTGCCTCTAAGAAAACCTCTCCAAAACATAAAGATATCCAGAATATTCACATTTAAGAAGCTGGAACCAGGGAAATGCCTAAAAAATAAATAATAAATGAAAATTAAACCGTTTCGGACATTCGAACAGATTTTTTTTTTTTTTAATTTAAAGGCTTTCTGTACTTTCAAGGTTCAAATACAGTCGTCATTCATAGGTAGACATGTCCCCTCTTGATCCCTTACTCTGGAAATTAGCAAGCATTAAATAATCAAAGTTAATATGAACAGCTGGTAAAATAAACAAAGTGACAATATTCATTGATTGCTGTGGGTATAAAGGAATTATTTATTTATTCTTTAACTTTTATTTTTTGCAAATTCCATTTATAGTCACAACATTAGATGTGATGGTAAAGGCTTTGTGAGACTGGATATGTTTGGTTTATGTACCTTGAAAGGGCTTGAAAAGTGCTTGAATTTTACTCTTAAAAAGCTGTATGAACCCTGTAAACAATTAATCAAATATCAAAATGTAATCGATTAATTACTAATCTTTTCACCTCTATTAAAGATAAATTCTATTGTTTGTGTTCCTGTCAGCCAAACAGCAGAATAAACCACTTAATACCAGCGCCGCTCTTCCTCCACCTTCTATCCCACCGTCTTCCTCTTGGTGATTTCCCCCTCGTGCCCCCTGGTCTTAGTTTCTCTCAGCAGGATCTCCTGCACAACGAGAACTATTAAGTCTCTTCTTGTCTGAACACATCCTCGGGTCTCTCACCAGCTTCCCATTTTTCTCTTATTGCTTCCTCACTGCTCCGTCACTCACAGCAGTGACGGAGCAGTGAGGAACAAACAACAGTTTGATGTTATTGAGTAATAACAGTGTGTTTTGGCTACAGGGACAATACAAAATTTCACCGATGGCTTATTCCAGATGTTAGTGTAACAGAAGATTTGAACATTTCATGCAAAGTAAAAAAAAGTGCATTTGCTTAGATGAGATGATTTTGTCCAAGTTAAGTTCATCTTCATTTTTGCTTTATTGATTGGCATCTTTTCATTTTATGGTGTTTTGTTTTATTAGTTGTGCTTTTTCATCTGCTGTGCGATACAGATCCTAAATTCATGTTTTTTTTATTACTAATCTATTACAGATCTAGACAGCATTGTATTTTGTATTTCCTGTGTTCAAGTTGTTTTGAGGTTTAAATAGCTGAAAATATTGATTGACAGAAACGAATCTGCAGTTATTGTAATAATCAATTAATTGGCTTAAGTACATTTTTTAGCAAAAAAGCAAAACTTTCGATGTTGCCAGCTTCTCAAATGTGAAGATTTGCTGCTCTTCTCTGTTTTAACAATATAGTAAATTGTATATCTTTGGTTCAATTACTTATACAAAAAATTTATTAATTGATTAATTGAGAAAATAAACAGCAGCTCAATCGATATTGAAGATATTGAAAAAAATCATTTAAATCACAAGTCACTTCCCTACTGTAAATTTAACAAAAAAAAAGGACAACATGCAAGCGATGACATGTTAGAAACTCGCGGCTCTCTACACGTGTTTTCTTTTTTTTCCTGCAGTCTGGAGAAGCGGAGACGGGAGCTGGAGTGCCGCTACATCGAGGAGCTGGCCGAGCTGCTGTCGTCCAACATGGGCGACATTGCCAGCCTCAGTGTCAAGCCCGACAAGTGCCACATCCTCAAGAGCACCGTGGACCAAATCCAGCAGATTAAACGGCGTGAGCAGGGTGAGCGATCACACACACACACACACACACACACACGCTGGAGTGATTTGTGAGAGGCTTAACCACATACTCTGCTTTGTACACTTGAGTTTTTGTGCGATTCGTTGTGCTACAAAGACATTTTTCACTGATAAAAATTATGTGTTTTTGTCTGCAATCTATACAAAGTTTTTTTTATTATTCACACTGAAAGTTACTTTTATTTTACAACAGAAATAATAAAAAAAAATGTGCATGTATGTTCAGTACACCTCCCAGCCTCTGTCAGGGACAAACATTTGATCAAAATGTCACACATTATTTTCTCATATTCATGTTTTAAAAATTACTTTTCACTCACAATTGTAGAAATTCTGACAAACAAAAGCATATAACAGTTTTTAATTGATTCTCTGTGGATTTTATGGTTTTATAGTAGATCAAAATTCAGAAGAACATGAACCTTGTGTGAAATGTGAAGTTTATTTATTGATGGCTTTGACAGGGTTCGTACAAAGTCTTGAAAGTTTGGAAAATGTTTTAATTTTAACCATTATGTTTTCAAGGTTATGAGGAGTATGCTTGAATTTGAATATAATCCTTGAACAATGCTTGATTTTCAACATAATCTGGTGTTTCATCATCAACACAATCACTCATGGAAACCAAAGATCTTTTAATATTTAAAATGAAATCATATTTGTTTGTTGTCTCCTGGAATTTATAGTAACAATTAAAGGCTTCGAGAGTCTGGAAAGTTTTGGTTTAGGTACCTTAAAAGTGCTTGAATTTGACTCTTAAAAAGCTGTAGGATCCCTGCTTTGGGGTCCAGGTCTTAAAGTTTCTAGATCACTTACTGGTGTATGTACCTACATGTTAAAAATGGCATTTTTGTTCGAATAAAGTACATTATTTTTCAGGACACTTCTGTGTCTGTGTATTCAGATTCCTGATGTTTGTTTCCTCCTGACAGAGAAAGCAGCTCTCCTGTCTCCAGATGATGAGGTGCAGAAGAGCGACATCTCCTCCAGTAGCCAGGGGCTGGTGGAGAAGGAGGCACTGGGGCCCATGCTGCTAGAGGTGAACATGGCATACACAGACACGACATGTCACCACTGCTGGGATTTTTACTCCAACTCACGCAATCTGATTTTCTTTTACTCCTCCTCCTCTCCTCCATATTCCCGCTCCTTCTCCTGCTCATTCAGGCCCTTGATGGGTTTTTCTTCGTCGTCAACCGGGAGGGCCGCATCGTCTTCGTGTCCGAGAACGTGACGAGTTATCTTGGATACGCCCAGGAGGAGCTGATGACCTCAAGTGTCTACAGCATCCTCCATGTGGGCGACCACAATGAATTTGTTCGCAATCTGCTGCCCAAGAGCCTGGGTGAGTGAGCCGGGACTGTTGGTTTTAAACTGAGAAAACTGACTGTGCATGCATCTGATGTCTAATACTTTATATCCCAGGTTTAATACACCAATAGCTATTATTTTTTAAAAGATATTTGGTAATTACATTTTCAGTATCTTCAAATTTGACAGTTTCCATGCCAATGAAACCCATTAAGGAGGCAGTAAAACTCAGAAGATGGGTTTTGGCTGAAAAATCAGTATACAGTCCTTTTAATATAGATAATTAACTTGGTTTATTGATAGCAAATACTGTAGCTAAAGCAAATTTGAAGAGCTATGAAGAAAGGTGGAATGACGACAAACTATGGAGATTTTAAATTAACACAGCTGCGCACAAAGCTGCAAAATGCCCTGAGAAGACACAGTAAAGTCAGAGTTGAGAGGCGGCATATGGTATGTGTGGGTGAGTCATGTCATAATGTTGTTTTTAATTTTTTAGCTGCAACCTTGAAAAGAGATTATAATGGAAATGGAGGGGCCCTGAGGGGGGGGGTCATATAAGGATAAAAGATAGCGAACGACAAGGTTGAGCAGTTGTATTTCCTCCTTTCTCCTGGAAAACAAAGATCTCCAAAACCCACTCTCAGAGAAACTCAAAAACAAATTGCATTTTTGCCATCTCAGTACATCTGGGTGCGATTTTAGGGTGCTGTGTTCTGTGAACTATTACAACAATTGGGCAAAATGAGGAAAATACACAAAGCTCATTTTTCTATAATATGATGTGTAGCACCTGCAAATCTCTGCTGCGTTAATTCTGAGCCAGGAGGGATTACTCTGAATGAACCATCAACAAGATTGGCATCTTCCAGCACCCTTGGAAAAAAAACACAAAAAAAAACATTTCAAATTAGACGAGGACATTTGGCAGGAAATGTGTTGGACTGTGTTTTGTGGCACAAAAATATTGCTTTACAGTGCAGTACATTCACAAATACTTTGACAAAAGCGATTTGTCACATTTCACAATTTATCGTCTCCCACGAATTGCATATAAATGTGCGAGTGCTACGGGGGCTTTCACAGGCTCATGCATGGATTGCAAGTACACAGTTTGTTTTAATTAGTGATGTGTTGAAAATGAGGGAAAGAGGAAATGATCTCATGTTACAAGAAATTAAAAATTTGGTGAAACAGGCCCCAGGACTGTTCTTGTGCGAACAGAGCTTTCAAAGATTGTAGCGCAAACAGACTATTGAGTCAGGTTTATTCAGGTTCAGGTGTTCAGGTTTATTCTTTTAAAACAAGGGAAAGGGAAGAAAAATCTGATCTAAAAGCAACGTTTCTGAAGTAACCAAGAAGCAGCAATGTTTATGGGGATTGTGGCTTAAATAATAATTGCACCAGCATTAAAATATCTTACAACAGAACAGTTTAATCTTAAAGGTGCCCTGAGGAGTTTTCTTGTAAACATATTTTCCTTATACATTCAACGTTACTCACCAAAGCATGACTTTAGGCCTAACAAACGTGTTGAGTGTGTTTCCTTCTTCATAAAACATATTCAAAACCAGTTTTTTTGAAAAATGTTCAAACCTGCGTCCATGTTTATTTGCAAGTAGTCTTCTTCTTCCCTGCCTTTTGGTACCTTTAACATTTTCCCAATAGATGTGTTTCTTTTTTCCTATTAATAGCAACAGTTAATTGTGCGTTTATTTCCCTTCTGGTCCAGTAAACGGCGTGCCGTGGCCACAGGAGCCTAGCCGAAGGAACAGCCACACCTTTAACTGTCGCATGCTGAAGAGGCCGCCGGACGAGCTAGATTCAGAAAATCCGGAGGCTCGGCAGCAATATGAGATCATGCAGTGTTTCACCGTGTCCCAACCACGGACCATGCAGGAGGAGGGAGATGGTACAAACACACACACACACACAGTCTGCAGGCATTTCTTACACTCAGTCGATAGATAGCCTATATCAATACAGAGGATATAACGTTACCTATCTCTTATCTTTATTTCTGTAAATGCCTTTGTTACCATTATCTTGAAAATTGTCATGAAATGTATTTGATTACTGGTGTGTCGTCACTGTAGCTTTTGTAGTTTGTAATTTCTTTGCAGAGTCTCGTGTCTTTTATTATGATTGCTTTGTTATTTAACCCAGTGTGGCTGGTTGATTTCCCAGATTTGGAGATGGCAGTCCAAGTAGATTGTGGAACATACAATGCGGGTTGTCATCTTGCTACGCAATCCTCGTACTATTTTCTCCATAATGTTTCATGAACCTCGTCAGACATTTAGCAGTTTTCCAATATTTGTTCTTAGACTACTGAAAACTGGAGGAAGGAACTGAAACATCTGTGTATATATAGTTAAAAAGAAAAAACAGGCTTTACAGGGTTTTCCAGGCCTGGAATTGTTTTGGAATTTACAGAATGCTTTGTCATTTTAAAAAGGTGATAAATTGTTGGTGGATTAATCATTTTTTAATCTTTTTTCTTTTTACTCATGAATGAAAGTTTTAAATCGTGTTAAAACAAAGTCCCAGTGTTCCAGTATCTGACCAGTTGGACAGTGAACAGATTCCTGCAGGACATTTCACATTTTTTTGAGTTGTTGGTGCAGTGGCCTTGATGAAATTGTATAATGTAGTTCCTGTATTGCAGATTGACTGTGCTGTTGAGCTCTGCCTGCTTTTAGTTATTTTGATAAGAACTGGCCCTTGTGGATTGTAGACCTGCGCTCACAGTATCCCGCCTCTTTCTATTTTTGTGTCGACTTTTAAGTCCCAACGTCTGTTGTGTGCATCACAGATATGATTGACGGCTCACTCGGCATATTTCCAAGCTTTGATTGGCTGTTATAATACAGATTTTTGAGTTTTGACAGGTTGACATGTATGTTTTTACCACCTGTGCAGAGGGATATTAGAAAAATATAAATCTAATGTTTTGTGTAAATTAGACGATAATGTAAACCTTGATCGTGTGACATAATTCACTTACATGTTTATCTTTCACTGTGCATCTTTTCCACGACAGTTTTGACATTCGTTGACAGTCACACATCTGTTCTTTCTCTTTTTTTCTTTCTTTGTCCAAGTATTTTATTTATTTATTTATTTTTTTGGCTTACAGATGCACACACACAAACTTCACAACTTTTGTCCTTTCTTTCTTCAGACCTGCAGAGCTGCCTGATCTGTATTGCCTGTCGGATACCTCGCGCCCAGCCTTTCAGCACTGAGTCTTTCATTACGAAGCAGGACCCCACAGGTAAAACACACACACACACACACACACACACACACACACAGGTATTATATAATAGTCAGGATTATTGGATTATTGTCATTGTATTGCTGTAATACGATGGAATTTTGAGAGGTGCAGTCAGAGAAACTGATAATTTCCATGGGCATATCATTGGGTTACATTACAGGAAAATAGCAGAATATACAAACACTTTTATCATGCTTTACACATTTATTTTATTATGTTATGTTAATATGATGCATTTATGTCCAGGTGGACTGAAAACCCAAAAAAGAATAATCAGAATTAAAGAGCGGAAATGTTCCAACTCCAAAACTATATCATATTTCATGGGGTCACAGTGTGAACCCTGAATGTGTGGAGGCTACTGCAGATGTTGAAATCCGTATAGACTGATCTTTTCTGTGTGTGTGTGTGTGTGTGTGTGTGTGTGTGTGTGTGCGCTCCGCTCCAGGGAAGATCATCTCCATAGAAACGAGTGCTTTGCGAGCGACGGGCCGGCCTGGCTGGGAGGACCTGGTCAGGAAGTGCATCTACGCTTTCTTTCAGCCGCAGGGCAAAGAGCCCTCCCACGCCAAGAAGCTGCTGCATGAGGGTGAGTGACCACAACTGATTGTTCAGCTTCACTCCCAGAAATCATTGACACGCTCTCTGCCGGCTTTGTCATGGTTACCAGAGTTTCAACACTACTTCGATACCGTTATAGTAGAATGACTCGAATACTAAATTTCACTAACTTTTCATACTTGCAGGAGGATGTGTCAGACGAGCTTAGGTCCAATTCTGCATCACCTTCAGAGTTAGTGTACTGTATGTGCAGATGTATCTAGCGGAAAGCACAGGAGAGACTGTAAAGGAATACACAGAGCTTCAGTCTAGGGCTGCAACTATCAATGAATCGATTGATTGTTTGGTCTATGAAACGTCATAAAATAGTGAAAACGCCCACCACAATTCCCCAGAGACCTTCTCAAATTGCTTTATTTCTGACCGACCAACATGCCAAAAAACAAAGATGTACTTAATTCACTATGTAACAGGGTTTGTACAAAGTCTTGAAAGTTTGGAAAATGATTAATTTTAACCGTTTTCAAGGTTATGAATATGCTTGAATTTCAACATAATCTGGTGTTTCATCTCAACAATTACTCATGTAAACCAAAAATCTTTTAATATTTATATATATATACATTTATAGTAACAATTGTGAAAGTGCTTGAATTTTAATCTTAAAAAGCTGTATGAACCCTGTATGTAAGAAAAGACAAAAGCAGCAAATCATCACACTTCAGAAGCTGTAATGTTAGACATTTTGCTTGAAATATTACTTAAGTGATATTAAAAAATCAAAATACATGCTGATTAATTTTTATATAAATAATAATTTTATATTTATATATATATACACACACACACTTTTTTATAGATTAATCGACTAATTGTTTCAGTTCTACTTCAGTCTAACCTTCAAAAGTGGATTGAAACAGTCATTTTCCAACTGCTGATCTTGGTCTACCTTAAAGTCTAAAAAGCCAGCAGCTGAAATCCTGTGTTCTGAAGTTTGCTGCAAAGCCATGTTAGTCACTTGTGGATCCAGTGAATCCAAACCAAAGTGAATCGGTGTGGAAGAGCCTGAGGTGAAGCATCGAAGGCTGTCTTCTTTTCCGACACAAACGCCTGTCTCTCTGTATTGCAAGAAAAATGTGCTTTTCCTCATCTGGGTCAGCTGTTTCAAGTGCAAACCGTCTTTTCGTCATTCTGTATTACAAGGTGAATAGGATAAAGGGAAGACAGGCCAGCACTGGATTACCCCAACACTGAAATCACATATGGTGTAGCTGCTGCAACGCCTTGATGCGAAACTATCATTTAGGCCTTTGGGGGAGTCAGAGCGCTTCAAGCCTGGATACATTTAGGGAAAAGAAAAGGGCAGAAAACAAACAGGAGATGAGATCAAAGTCTAAACCCTGTTTGCCTCTTTCTCTTGTCCTGGGTGTATGTGTGTGTGTTTGGTATCCCCCACAGTGATGACCCACGGCACCGCCATCAGCCCGCTGTACCATTTCGCATTAAGTGATGGCACCCCGCTCAGCGCTCAGACCCGCTGCAAGTTCTGCTGCCCCCCCAACCCTGACGTACAGCCCTTCATCATGGGCATTCACACTATTGACAGGTACTGTGTTGGACACTTAGACACACTAATGCACAGATTTCCACGTATTCCAATGATACATTACAGTCCTTTTTGGAGCTTGGTTTTGTAGCCGAGTTATCTGCAGATTACCTGTCCGAGTGCGAAGTGACGCACTCTCAATTAAAGGTGGGGTAGGCAGCATTTCTTTGGCGTCATTGGCCAAAATATCCATAATAACAGCCCCTCCTCTTGGCTCTGTTTTCAGGCTTCAGAAAATCTAGTCCGTGACGGGAGACTTTAGAATTTCACAGGGTATTTCAGGGAGACTATGTGCATGGTGATAAAGATTATCACAAGTCCTGAAGATACACTCAAATACAAGTTAATGACCTAAACTTCATTTTACATGAAGCCAAACAAAGAGTAAGTAAGAAAATTTGATTTCCGTCGTCTAACCTGTGCAAATGGACATTGTTGCAGACTGTAGGGTCACAATGGGTGTGTTTACATTGTACATGAGTATCCCAGTTATGATCCGGTTTAGTAGTATCCAGACTATTTTTTTGCACATGTTGATACCATATCCTTGTTTCAGAAGCCTGGATATGCTAGCTGGAGTACTCTGATAGAAACCGGGATACTGTGGCATGTGAACTCTGATCATTCTCTCGCCGTGTTTGAAGGTGCATTGTCAGCTCAAATTCTCAAGTTCAAGTAAAACAACAAACAAAATGATGATACATGACTTAATATTGATTTTCATCCTGAAATGACACTGGTGTTGCAGAGAATAAATGTTATTTTTGCTGTAGTCTTCGTTTGATTAGAGGGAGAAGTTAAAGAGTGGTAAATACAGCTCAGTCCAAGCAGCCTGAAATCAACCTCAACTGTCAAGGTAACTCAGTCGGTACAGAAATGACAGATTGTTAGACATGGAAGAGTCAAAGACACACCTGCACTGATGCAGAAGATCTGAAACCTGGACAATTAGAACCAGGTTTCTTTTTGTTCCATTTGAAACCCGGATAAGACTCAAAACTGGGATACTGTGTATGTAAACACACACATTTACACCCTATAGACTTGACCGTGGGCTTTTTTTGCCCCACCACGTGGTCTCTTCAGGTTACAGTTATCCTTTCCTTTCCTCCTTTCTCCCAGGGAACACAACACTGCTAGCTCTCAGGAAAACACTAACCCCAGCCTTCCACCGAACCTTGGCAGCCTTGCCCAAACTCCCTCCCGCTCCTCTTCCCTTCCTCCCAGCGGCAACTGGACCCAAGGCTCAGGCCTCGCCACCTCGGGCCTTCACCCCAACAACAGCAATGCCTCCTCCCACGGACATAACCCAGCCACACCTACAGGCTACCTGACGCCCAATAGGACCTGTTCCCAGCAGGTCAACAGCCCCTCTCCTTTGAGTAGCCCACTCACAGCCACCCCTACCTCTTTTATGTCACCCAGGATGCCACGGGCCAGTCCTGGGTTAGGGGGAAGCCCTCGGGTACCAGGGAACCCCTTCTCTCCTTCCACACCAGGCCTCCAGTCCCCAGCCGGGGCACTAAGCAGTGGAGGCAGCCTCAACAGGCAGCAGTCTGGCGGTGATGGTAGTAGTGGCGTGAGCGGTGGGTCAACGGGGTCCTTCTTCCTGTCCTCTCCGGTCCCTCAGAGACAAGCCAGTACACCCACCGGCTCCTCTACTCTGCCTCCATCTGCAAAACCCCCAGAGGGAGGAGAAGGAGGGGGAGAGGACTCTGTTAAAGCCCCCCTTCCTTCTGCCTCACAGCTGGGTAACCCCAGACCCAATCAGCTCGTGGATAGCAATGGGAATGGAGTTGAATCTAACAGCAACAGCATCCACTGCACCTCATCACCTCATCCTCCTAACCCTCCTCCTGCCCCTCAGTGCCCTGCCTCCCACAGTACTCTAACAGAACGACATAAGATCCTGCACCGGCTGCTCCAGGACAGTAGTCCCAACGACGCCTCCGCCACCACTGAGGAAGGAATAAACAAAAACCAGGTCGAGATTAAGAAGGAGCCGCCGCCTTCCAGTCCGGCACTGACTACAGCAGCTTCCAAGTCCAGCTCCAGAGAGCCACAGGACCATCAACTACTCCGATTTCTCCTGGATACAGACGAAAAGGTGACCATTAAAATATGACCTTTACACTTCTTAATTTTTAGATGCAGTTAATATTGCAACATTACACATAAGGTTCTGTCATTATTTTCACACAGATTTATCAGCATTTATTTTAAATATTTTTAAAAAAAAGTGAAAATCAAAGTGAATGCGAATAAAGAGTCTGACTATTGACTAATTATGTACATCCCTAATAAATAATATATCAGCATTGGTATCTGCCCTGTAAAATCCATATTATTGACCCATTTTGTTATTAAATTATTAACTAACTGAAATGTAATTTTTTTTTTAAGGACTTGGGGGACCTGCCACCTCCATCTGCTCTCAGCCTGCAGACGGTTAGGGTAAAAGTGGAGAAGAGGGCCAGCGTGGAGGGAGTGGCCTGTACGGGGTCTAACGTTGCTCCTGCGGCAGGAGGTGCATCCAAACCTGCAGGAGTTTCCAGCAGCTCAGCCTGCATCAGTCCCAAATCAAGCCCCGTCGGAGAGAACCGCCGAGACGGCCGCAGGGACAGCCGCAGGGACAGCCGAGACTCCACGGTACGGTTGTTTTCAATGTCGTGGTGATCTTTAATGACCCAAACTAGTCCAAGGATTTGACCTTATCCTGGTATAATGTTCTGGTGTTTAACAGTGCCTGGGTGTTGATGGATATTAGTGGGCATTAACAGCCTCATTCAACCATATTTAGGCCCGAGAGCTTGCAGGAATTCACTCTTGTCATTCAGTCAGTTCAGAAATGTTACAAAACTTAAGTGCACAAGTTGCAATTTATGCCTCTGAATGCTGGCTTACCAAGGACTGCCACATGAAAGATCCCAGTTCTAATTCAGTTAAGTGCCAAACTGGTAACTGTTGCAGTTTATAATGTGTTGTAGTTAACTACTGCAGCAGAAAAGACCCAGACCAATAAACCGCCTGGGCTGATGTATTGGCCTGTATTAGCGTATCGCAGATACGTTGGTGTGTGCGTGTGTGTGTGTCAGCTGATAAGTCACATAAACTTGTTGTGCTGAAGTGCCAGAATATGTTTGAGGTCAGTGTGCTGCCCAGTACATATGTAGGTCACAATTCTTTAAAATAAATAAATTTAAAGGCCCTGCACACCCCTGACAAACCCACGCACGTATTTTGCATGATTAGTCCTCTTCTCAGTGCTGTGTGGGTGGGTACACACATGGTGTTTGATTGACATCTCCAGGACTCTCCTGTTAGCATAGCGCTGACCACCTTCAACCTCAGCAGAGGGCTAATTAACCAAGATAACTGAAAACACCTGTGAGGGTGTGCCTAACCCTTACCCTTTAAGAGATCTTTATCAATCCTCATCATCAGACTTTTTTAAAACTTAAACATATTAAATTCTAGGTTTCTGCCTCAAAAATCAAGTATCGGTCGGGTTGTAGATCAGAATATGGTCAAAGATGGACAAGGCAGAGTTTAAAAGCCTATCAGGAGTTACTCTAGAGGCCTTGCTGATCTTCACAACCACCAAGTGATTTGAACTGAGAGACAGCAAAGTTAACGTGTGGCAGAGCAGAATGACTTTTAGCCAGCATAGCTAAAACCTCATTCAGACCAGCATGACAAGCAATTAAACTTTGGCAGCAGTCTGATATTAATCAAACCAGGCTGAACATGCATTCAGCGTACCTGCGTTGTGTTTGTGGTAAACCCAACAGTCACCTGCCAGAAACTGGCTCAGACTACACGGGACTGTGTCCAACTTGGTCCCGTCATGACACCAAAATCATAACTGTGATGACTTAATATTGAAATGTGCATCTTCCTTCAGGGGTGGCACTCGTGCATGCATGCTGCTGTTGCTTTCTGATTTACACAGGCACTCTCTGTGAGAAAGAATACTTCACAATTAAGCATGAGAACTTCCCTCTACTGAGCTTTGCTCCTGCATTAGCAGTTGCCGGAGAGCCATTGTAAATCACGTTGAATGTTTATTTTCTTGGACTTTGTCTTCACTGTAGGCTCAGCTACCAGCTGCAGCCTTTGAAGCTCACTGGCCTTTGACCTTTTGTCTCTCCCCATCTCACCCACTCTTTACTCTTTCACACCATTACACCTTTCATTCTTCCATCCTGTCTTTTCCTCATCTCTATCCCTTGTCATTTGTTTATGCTTTACTCTCCTTTTCCCACCCTCAGATGTCTGGTGGCCCTGTTGACATGGACCCTCTCGCCCAGCTGCTGCCTGGCCTGAGAGGCCCAAGTGGGGCCAAACAGGGCAGTGAGGATTCAACAACCCCTGGAGGAGGCCCCAAACTCCATTCTCCGGCCCCCCAACCTCAGCCCCCAGCTCCACTCCAGTCCCCCGTGCCTCAGCTCCAGTCCCCCCTGTCCCAGCCCCAGTCCCTTCCCCAGTTGCAGTCGCCGTCACCACAGCTCCACTCCCCTTCCCCCCAGCTCAAACTGCAGTCACCCACTCAGCTCCAGCCCGGCGAGGCCAGCACTCCCCGCAACGTAAATGTGAAGAGAGAGCCTCCCGGCACTCCTAACAGAGGTACAGTTTCAACTTAGCTCATGTAGAGGAGGAAAGAGTTAAGTATAATATACTACATACATACTTTATTTATATAGCACCTTTCATACAAACATGTAGCCCAAAGTGCTTCACATGGCAAGATTAAAACAACACAGACAAAAAGTAAATACAAAAATAGACAACAATAGATAGTTTTTTGCAAGACTGAAATTTACAACAATAACAATAAAATGTTGAAAATAAATAAAATAAACACCAGGGATAAAAACAACATAACAAACAGTGATTAAAACTTAAAAACTAAGGCTATAAAATTACTCCAAATTAAAAACCAGATGAACTGCAATATAAATATTTTATTCAAACTGCTAAATAAAAAATTATATATACTTTTTTTTTTTTACCATTTTCATGTCAAGAAATTACAAAATAGTGTTTTTATCAGATTAGATTTTTCATGATTTTTATTTGAGCTTTTAATTTTTTAAAGATGAATTCTTCTATTATTATTACTCTTATTTTTATTCTTATTCTTATTCTTATTATTATCATCAGTAGTAGTATCCAGTATAATAGTATAATCCAGACAGGTCCCTCTATTTATTCATTCATTTATTTACCTACACATAGTTAGTCCGTGTGCCCCCTAGTGGTTATTAAGAGGTATTGCAGTGTCAACAGACCACAAAGGGAGCACTTGTGCAGAACGTCAAATGTCTATAAAAGTCTCAAAGTGTGAGTTTGTGTATCAGTATTATACACTAAAGGTTTCTGTACCAGTTCTTTGTGTGTTTTCCCTCATATTTCATGTGCTTGTGTTTGTTTCCCAGGACTCAGTGATGGCGGCCCACCCTCTGGCTGCAGCCTTCAGAGTCAGTCATCCTTTGACTTCTGCAGTCCCTCCACTCCAAGCCAGACACAGGCCCAGGGACAGGGAGACCCCTTCCAGACCCCCAAAGACAACAGCCCCTTTCCGGAGGCAGAAGTTATCAACCCATTCAGTACAAGCACTGGTATACAAGAAAACACAATACAGTCAAACTGTTAGTCGTCAGTGAAAATGTTCTAGAAATGTCCCGAGAAGTGACAACTGTGGGAACCCAGTTTGTTCGTAACTTGACTCTAAATCTTCTGTAGCAGTAAAGCATTGTTGAGCTATAGGTTGAATGTTTCAATACTCCTACAGAAATGACCATACTCATTATCACCACTGGGTGTGGTCACACAGTATTCTGTTACATATATGACCCCACAAGTGATATAGCTTTGCACTATACTGTACAATGCTTTGGCATCAAAAGCAGACTTTTAAGCTTATAAGTTACTATTTAAATATAGCAAGGTGCTACTTACTGTACATTAACTTAATATGATTTAATTATAGTTGTTGAATCTGATTATTTTGAGTCCAAATTCAGTTGATAGATGTTTTTCTAGGGTGGTAATTGTGTATTTTCTTCCCTTAAAACTGTTAAAATCTGTTTCAGGCCTAACCAAGATGGATGTGGGAGACTCCCAGTTCCAGCCTCTGGCTCTGTCTGACACCTTGTCCTTTGATGGTCTTGGAACGCCTTTACAAGCTCCCTTGGCATCACCACAAGAGTAAGCATTATTGTACTCTCAACAAAACCCAATCTATTGCCATTTAATGCCATCTAATTATCTATTCTAGTTGTGGGAGAAAAATGCTATGGCTGATGATGATGTGCAGCAGTGCCATAAGACGCTGTGTTTCTCTTGTGTGAGCAGGCAGTGTGTGCCCTGTACGCTGGATGAAGTGCTGGGCCCTCCGACCACACCCGAAGGCCGAAACGATGAGAAAGCTCTATTAGAGCAGCTCGTCTCCTTCCTCAGTAGGACTGATGAGAGTGAACTGGCTGAGCTGGATAAAGCCCTGGGTATTGACAAACTGGTACAGGTGAGTGTGTGAGAGCTGGGCAGTTGATGTGCACCAGTACAAAGAGTGCAGTTAGGAAAAGCTCTACATATTTTATGTTAAGATCAGTGAATCATCATTAATTCTACAGTGTTACTATTATTAATCAAAACACACAAAACAGTTGCCTCTGCTCTGCATGTTTGTGCCACCAAGCTGAATTTGGCAAAAACCCTGCTGGAGGAGCAGGACGTGTTTTCACGTTCACAATCCTCAACTTTACTCCAGTTATTTTAGCTTCACAATGTAGCATCCAGCCTGTTCAGAGTGTATATATTCACTGTTATCAAGGGCTGCCACTGGCTCTTACACTTCATTTCACTGTGACGAATAGAGTGACGTCAGGGAGGGAGAGGGCAATCAGACACTCTCTTAGACATCAGAAACACAACTTAGTGCAAATCACATTTAACTGGAAGTTAGGTTTTCTTGTTTTCAGATGACATGGCTATGAGCTGTTTTCATTTATAATAAAGAAACACATCATTAATATTTCTTTGTCCTATTTTTCTCTGCCTCTTCCCAGGGTGGCTGTTTTGACTCTTTGCCCCAAAGCTTCCCAACCCAGCAATCCACTGCCACTCCAGTTTCCATGGACCCCAAACTCCCCACCTACCCTTCTCAATTTACACCAGCTCCACAAGCTCAGTTTCCTCCAGAGCTTGCCACGGTGGGGCCACAGGGTCTGGGGTTCGGAGCCCCCCGGGGAGCTTTCCCTGGCGGGACAACGGGGGCGGGGCTGAGGCCAGGCATGACGCGACCACAGGGGATTGGCACTCCGCTCAGGCTGCCACCCAACCAACTGCGTCTGCAGCTGCAGCAGAGGCTGCAGGGCCCACAGCAGGTGAGGACACAGAGGCAGTCTCTGTCTTTATTTTGTATTCCATTTCATTCGGACTTTATTCCATTTGGGACGGAAGATGTTGCTACTTGTGATGCTCTTACAACACGCTTTCAGGGTGAACTATTTCCACTGCGGCCTGATGTGTTTAATGTGTACAGTCACAACTGTGCAGTGTTCAGAAACCTTATTAGGTGTAATGAATTCAAAGGCTGCTAATACCACAGCAACACACAATCCATAAACAAGTGAAAGAAAGGAACACTTCCTGTGCCCTCAGTGCTTTCATATACTAAAGACACTTTTTTTCCTGACTGTAAAAGACAAATGCTGAGATGGATAATGAATAGCACAAAGTATTGATTTGTAGCTTTCTGTGTTAGTCTGAATCCTACTCTATCATAATGAATCTTCTGATTTCAATTTTGAAATATCGATTGAAATGCTCTTAAAAGAACTCTTCACTTCCCTCTCCTCCCTTATCACTAATATTCGACTCCTCTCCCTCGCTGTCCCTCTTCTCTTCTGTTTCTGCCTCTGTAAATTATCTAATTTTTTCTTCCCTTCACTCTGTTATCATCCTCCAACACCTGTCTGACTTCTGTTTATTTCCTTTTTTTCCCTCTTCCTCTGTCCCTCTGTCTCAGCTCCAGAACAGGATGGCGGGCATGAATCAGTTTCCAGCAGGAGCGCAGCACGTGAACATCGGGATTCGTCAGGGGGTTCAACAGCCTCAGATGCCCTCGCAAGTGAGTCACAGTGGCAACAAATGATGCTCGGCTCGCCCCGACCACCCACTGCTGTTTTTCCACAGAGCCTGAAAGACTACCGAGATCATTTGTTTACATAGATTCAACTACACCCACTTATAAATATTACATAAAGCTACTGTAAACAACATTTTTTATATTCACAGTGGATCAAATAACTATGTGCAGGGTTGCTCGTAGTGATGAACACAGAGATCATTAGCAGCTCTCTCCTCTCAGCATCTTTCAGCTTATTCTTAATCTTCCAGCTTCTTTTTGGTTTCACAGCCTGCAGTTTTGATATTTTGGTTCACTGTCCTTTGCGTCATTTCCAGCAGCAGCACGCAGCTGCTTTCAGCAACTTTTAAGTCAGCGACTATCTGGTGAACATAGTGGAGCATTCAGTAGCCAGATATTTCCCTCAGGAGTTGGTAAAGGGCAAAACTGAGCTAAGAGGGTGAATATATGAACTTTAGATAAACTTGTTTTTTGAGCTATGAACTTAGTTCAGTTATTAAAGCTGCAGCTTGAAACAGCGACAAAATCTTTCCTCTTTACTGTGGTTGCTAAATTGGTCTAACATCGACCTTCAGGAGGCATACTAAACTCTCACAAGTCTAAATTTGGCTGCAGAGACCCTGTACGAGTGACCTCTTGAATAACGAGGTTTATCATATATTTACTTTGAAAATAGGGAATAAGTTCGGAGTAACAAGCTCTTTTACATCAAATCTCTCAGCAGCCTCCGCTGAATGCCCAGATGCTGGCCCAGCGTCAGAGGGAACTCTACAGCATCCAGCACCGCCAGCGCCAGCTTTTCCAGCAGAAGGTCATGCTGATGAGACAGAACATGGCGGGCGCTCCGACCGGAGCAGTGGGGACCCTTGGAACTGCCAGGGTCCCAAAAGGTCCCCCAACAACGCCTCAACAGCAGCAGCAGCAGCAACAGCAGCAGTTCAACTTCCCACCAGGGTACAACCCGGTGACGGGAAAATCCCCTACCTCACCGAGTCACTTCAGCCCCATTACTGGGGGCCCTCTGGACAACAAACTGTCCGCCAGAGTTCCCCTGAATAACCAGACGCTGATGGGCGCCGTGCAGGGCCAGTTCAGCAGCACAGTGAACTCCTCATTACAGCAGAACCTGTTCCAGCAGTTTGGAGGGTCTGGTGAGTTCAAGGAAAACTGACTCCACCACAGTCAAGACCAGACTAATAATCCACTACATTTTCATATCAAATTAGTGTTTGTTTTGCTGCTCTTTATTGTTGGTACTTATGTCCAGTTATTATTAGCCTTGTAAAAATGCCCAGTGATGTGTTTCATTTTTTTACTTTTTTTGTAAATATAATATGATGTAGGTAGGTTAGCATTAGCAAAGAGCAGACACCAAAAGCACTCATCAGAAAACCAAAAGGGGAAGACCTGATTGGTTTGACTGACAAGAGAAGGTGCAGTGTAAAACCACATATTGGTCAAAAAATGAAGACAAAGTACAAAATGCACAGCAATAACTGCTTAGTACAAAAAGTACAAAGAACAAACCTAAACCTAAATAACCAGTTGTGTCTTATTATAGTCCTGCATTGCATGTTTTGTCATGATATAATCAAAAATTATTTGTCTTAACTGACCTAACTTTTTTACTTTTCCTCTTTCAAAGCTATCCAGCAAGACCCATCTTTCCCTCCTGAGATGAGCCCGACCAGCCCGCTATTGTCACCTCAAAACTCCACCTCCCAGAGTCCTCTGCTTCAGCAAGCCCCGCCCCCTGGCTACCAGTCACCAGACATGAAGAGCTGGCAACAGACAGGCATGGGCAGCAACAGGTTAGGAAGTGTACACAGTACACACGTGTATATTTAAATGAGACCCTTTCACATGCGCTCAGTGTAATTGTGCTGTCTTCTCTGTTTGTTTCTGTGTACTGCAGCCTGTTCAGTCAGTCAGGCCAGAGTGCAGGACAGGCCTTTGGCCAGCAGGGGGTTTACAACAACATGAGCATCACCGTCTCCATGGCTGGAGGCTCGGGTGGTGTCGGCTCATTACCTCCCATGGGGCAGCCGGTTGGCATGAGCAACAGTAACCTCAGCAACGTGGGTTCAGTGTGCAGCGACCAACAGGTTCGTGACTTTGAACCTGCAGGACTTTATTGTCTTGACGTCTTGCCGACTGTCTCGTGTTTTCCACCCACTTACTCTCCTACCACCGGACTACTACCCGGGTATACAGCATGCTGGAAATGACGTCATCATGGTGGCATCGGTTGCTTGTTTGTTCTAAATTTGACCTCCACGGAAAGAAAATCATGCGTAATAATGGGGTGTTGTTCTCATTTAGATTGCTGAAATGACTTAATACAGGATTTTATTATGCAACATGACGGCACAAGTTACTATCAAGTCAAGTCAAAGTTTATTATAGCCCAATATCACACAGCATGTCTAAAAGGGCTGTACATAAAATAAAACAATAATGAGCAACATTAAGTGAGATAAATTACATATAAAACATTATAAACAAATATTTGAAAAGTGAGGTAGAATACAACAATACACTATATGCGCATAAAATTCCTTTACGTTTATACCTGGATACAGGTAAAAACACATATTTGCAAAAACATAGTTTAGTTTTTAGGACAGGCTAAATGAGATTATATCTATTACCACAAAGAAATAGTATATTTTTATTTTTCTTTACGACAGATATATTGGCATCTTTGTGTATGAAACTATAGATACAAAGAGATATGTTATAAGATATGTTTGAGGTAAAGTAGAAACAGTGTTGTTATTACCTACATAGATTGTTCACCAGTCATGTAAGTCACACCAAGTTTAAGGGATCCTTAATGTGCTTATGTAAAATATTTAAACAAATATCGGCTGATTATATCCTTAGTAGACTCTAAAATATTGATATCAGTATCAGCTTCAAAAATCCAGGATCTGTCGGGCTCTAATGGAGACAAGGCTGTGAAACATTCAGTGCTGTTTGGTCCTTGTATCATTGTTGCTTCTGTTTCTGTAGGTCCAGCAGGTCCGGGTGTTCGCGGACGTCCAGTGCACAGTGAACCTGGTTGGCAGTGACTCCTACCTGAACCAGGGCTCCATCGGGGCCACGGCCTCCCAGAAGGGCCCCGGACCGCAGGGCTCCCAGAACAACCAGGCCCAGCAGAAGAGCCTCCTCCAGCAGCTGCTCACCGAGTGACAACCCCAAACCTTCAGCTTTCCTACGCCCTCTACTTCTCACTTCTACGCCTCCTCCTCGGAGGTCGGTGCACCAGACCCATTGCTGTCTCTGTCTCACCTTTCAGATGGATGGATGGATGGATGGATGGAAGGATGGAAGGATGGATGTTTGGACGGCCACAGTGTTGTAGGCTCAGAGAGGTTCGGCTGTCGGTGGAGTTACGCAGCCTGACCGCTCCTGTGCGAGGGGGGGGGGGGGGGGGGGTTGGGTACGGGGCTGGTTGTGTTACCGCCCAGTACTTTGAGAAAGTCAGAAGGAGCAGCAGTGTATTTAAACCTGCCTGTCTAATCTGTCTGACAACCTGTCTGTCTGCCTCAGCCTATGTAAAGGCAGTGTTGTCTTGCTGCTCATTTCTTGGTGACCTACTTCCTGCTTCCTGACCCAAGAAAACAACTGCGACGTCATTGTAGATTTGCCAAGTTGTCGTCACTGTCAAATCAGGGCCGGCCTCCTTTTTGTTTTTGTTTTGTGTTTTTTTTTTTTTTCTTTTTCTGATCTGACGGTTTCTGTCAGGGCCGCCGCAGCAGCAGCAGCAGCAGCAGCAGTGCATCTTGGGAGCATGAGTTGCAGCATACAGCTGAGCTCAGCGTTTTATACGTGTGGGAGTATCCCGCACAGCAGCACCTCTGGCTTTTAGTTCTGTTTGTTTGTTGTTTTCCTCTACCTGTCTCTCAGCGATGTGGGAATGTTAAGGTTTCAGACCTCTGTGGCATTGTGGGATAGAAGCTCAGTATCAGCTGGTTCTGTGACTGTCTCTCTCTATCAGCTACAGTGCCTGGTGGAAGTTGGAGTTTTTCCCAAGCTCTTCTTCTTCTTCTTCTACATATTATTCTATTACGTCTTCTGTTTTTATTTTATTTTGTTATATATTTTTTTTTTTGGTTGAATTGTTTTGGTTTTGTTTAAAAAAAAAAATCTTCTGCTCTCACCGTCATCATCATCATCATCTTCATGATCATCAGAACAAGCTTTGACAACAGCCAGGATGGATGGATGGGATTGATGGATGGATGGATGGATGGATGGATGGATGGATGGATGGATGGGAGACAGACGGGATGCTGCTCAGTTTGGAACTTACGTGTCTTTCTCCCCTGGGAGGAGGTTTAATTTTTAGTTTTTTCAAAGTATAAAAAAAAAAGAGACTGTTATTATTATTTAACTGTCTGTCCGTCACATTTTACCCCTCACCTCAGCAGCTGTGAATACAGAGCCCTGTTGGGTTCTCTCTCTCTCTTTCTCTCTCTCTCTCTCTCTCTCTGTATCTTTCATGCTATCTCTCGGCCTATCAGTGTTGTTTGCCACGTGCACCATGCAGGCGGGTAGTATTGTACAGTACAGAAGGACAAAGACTTGCGGATGAGCTCACTCTTCTCTTGTAACTGCTTTCCTTTCAAAAGAGAAAAAAAAAAGTGTAATTAATTGATTACTCAGAACAGCAAAACTATGTATAATGTGATTCGATCCAGGTTTTGTTTTGTTTTTTGTTTTTTTTATTCTAACAATGTCGGCTCATGGTTTTTGAGATTATTTTTTTTGGCATCATGATATTGTAAAACCGCTAAATGTTGCAGTGGAGAGGGAAGTTATTCCATCTTGTGAAATGTGAAAAGAAATTTCAAGCAATTGATTTTAAAATAACGCTAGCTCTCGCGCTCCCTTCGGCGTCCCATTCAGCGCTACAAGAAGCCACATTTTCTGGAGAAAAATAAATAAATAAAGGGGGGGGGGTTTGATTGCTTTGCTTTCTCTTGTGGTGAACGGGAAGCTAGTTAGCCATCTCTTCTCGCTTTCTCCTCTTTTTTTTTTTTTTTTATTCTTATGTATGTACAATACTTTCAAGAAAACTTTTCAGACAGTACATGTGTTTGTAACCATTGTATAAAAGAAAAAAGAAGCATAATAATACCTTAAAGCGCGTCCTTTGCTGTGATCACGTGACCTCTGTTGATGCTAACGGTACTTTAACCGCATTAACATTGCAGCAAACGACGCACTTTTGGATATTGTTCCTATATAATGACATTTAAGTAGAGGCTTTAGTAATAGAAGTTCCTAACAAAGATGTGATGGGTAATTAATTTAAAGCTGTCGTGAAATTGAATCAAAACGGGATGGGTTGGGGTCACAAAAAAAAAAAGATTTTCTTTTATTCTCTCCTCTCCCTCTGCAAACCTGTTTCATCAGTGTTGTTCCCCGCCAGGATTTTATTTTTTAATTTGTTACATTTTTTGGGGATTCAACCCTCTTCTCCCTCCACCTCTGGTTCCCTGATGAAGACTTCACTCCACTGGCTACACACACACATTACAGTTTTCTTCTGTTGACTACTGTTGCTCAGTCAGACACTGTCTCTCTCAGCGATAACAGACCTCTGTTGACAACAACGAAAAAGAAAAAAAGTCCACACACACACACACACACACACACACACACACACACACACACACAGAAAAGATGTGCTACTTATAGTTCACACCTTACCAGGAATTTAGAAAAAGGAAAAACTGCAACCGAGACGTTGCCTCTAAATATTCTTTACATGGCTAAATTCATGTAAAGACACACGTATGATCTTTATCAGACGTGAAATAATTTGCTTAGGGCTCAGTCTGACGCACCAAAGGGTTAAAGTGTGGGATGCTATAAGGACTGACATGTTTGGTATCAGCCTCTTAATCCCCTTTTTTTTTGTTTTTACACAGGAATAATTTCATTCGGGAACATCCGGTCATTTCTAACGACCACAAAAGGTCCTCAGTGATTTTACTTTTTTCTCCAGCAGCACAAAATCCCACGTTCCCTGATTGAACGATTCCTGCGTGAATCCTTGTTCTTGGTTCATTGTTTCTCTTTTTTTTTTTTTTTTTTAATCTTCCTTCTGTGATGGAAAAACTGTGGAATCTGTGGAGATCTGTGTTTTTGCATACAGCGCAGACCTCACATTCAGATATTAGGAAGTGTCTTCACCCCCCTCTACCCTCCACCCTCCGACTACCTAACTCATCGCTCACATTAGGTCAACAGCGTACAGTCTGATGCTCCTGCAGTGGAATAGGGCTTTCTTGTGTGCTGTCTTTGTGCAGCGATGCTTCACCGTATGCAACATCACCCAGATACAGAGGGATAGTATGCAAGGTCAACATTCCACCCACCAACTCCTCCTCCAGTGTCGCGCGACGTGAGAACCACTTTGTGCTCAGCTGAAATGCTCTGTGTGCGTATTCGGACGTGTTAATGTGCACATGTGCGTCCAAACAGAGGCCCAGGAACAGTCACCATCTTTAACCTTTCTCCTTCATTTTAAGTCCTAAATGCAGGAAACTTTCTGAGATGGGTTTTATTTTTTCTATTTTTCTGTGTGTATATTTATTAGAAATGTGGATAAATCATCAGTAGGCTTTTTTTGTTTTTAAGCACCTTTTTTATTACCTCATTATTGTTTTTATCAGACCGGAGACTGTCTGATCGTCTTTTGGCCGTGTTTTCACACTGTGAGCAGCTCGTCTGATTGGTCGACTGCAGCCAACTGTTGATAAGAAAAATCATTACGTTTCCCTTTGGCAATGTTACGTCATTTTGATTCAACATAGCTGGCTACCAAGCACTTACGTATGTATTCTGAGGTTTAGCGCTGCAGCTAACGACTATTTACATTATCGATTCATCTGTCTGTTATTTTATTCTTCTTTGATTAATCGATTTATTGTTTAGTCTGTAAAATGTCGGTCACAATTTCCCCAGAGCCCAAGATCACGTCTTCACACTCTGTTTGGTTCGACCAGCAGTCCAAAACCAAAATACATTCATATTTATAACGATTTAAAACAGAAGAGAGAAGAAGCAAATCGTTGCACTGGTGAAGCTGGAACCAGCGCGTGTTGTTTATCCTTTTTGCTTAATCAATGACTTAAATAATTAACTCATTATCAGAATAGTTATCGATGTCCAGCTCTCCTGGGGTCACCATCTCTTGTGCTGCGTCCCATTTCTTTCTTTTTACCTCTAACCTCGACCTGCAGGTTTATGTAAAAACGTAGTGGTGTCTCAGATTAAAACTTCCCCTCCTACCTCCTACTGAGACTTTCCATTACTACACGTGGCTTTGTGGAAAGCCATGAACAGTTTAGGGCAGTAATGCAGTAGTAAAGTGGATCCTCCTACCTGCAGTTTACGGTTCAACTTGAGAACAAAAGAAAAGTTGGCTCTCCTCCAACCCAAATTGTTTTCAGAGACAGTTTCCAAACCTCTGTCGGTCTCTGATGATTTGCACGAGTCACGAGTGTCAACCAGACTGCAAAAGCAAGGAAAGAGTTTAGGGAAGAGAGCTGGGACAAAGGCATCGATTCCTGTATTGTTTTCCATAACGTAAGGCGCTTAATTCCTTGCACTTAGATTCCTGCCCCAATTTGCACTTACCAGGCAGAACAGTTGATAAAGAAAGAGGAAGCCCGTCAGTCAGGGGAACAAGGAAGTTTAGAAATCGAATTTGCAGTCGGTGACGAGCTTCTTGAGTAAGCGCACATCATCCATGTTTTACAGAAACAAATGTGGATTTCCTGTAAAATTCTGATCATGTTCAGGATTCGCACACGGTCTTGAAAGTTTGGAAAATGCTTAATTTTAACCGTTATGTTTTCAAGGTTAGGAATATGCTTGAATTCAAATATATATGAACACATAAATGCCTGATTTTCAACATAATCTGGTGTTTCATCATCGACACAATCACTCATGGAAACCAAAAATCTTTTAATGTTTGAAATGAAACGATCCCGTCGTCATATTTGTTTGTTGTCTCCTGACATTTATAGCAACAATTTAGATGTGATGACAAAGGCTTCGAGAGTCTGGAAATCTTTGGTTTAGGTACCTTGAAAGTGCTTAATAAGCTGCACAAAGCCTGGATGTTTCTCACAGTGTGAAAACAGCAGTCAGAAACTCCTGTGCCGCTGTTTGGTCGATGTCAAATCCTCCGAAGAGACAGAAGCTGCACAAAGTGGAAGAATGTATTTTTGGAAGGATTCTGCCAGTGTCAGCCTCCTCTCGTTTATCTGCTCTGATGATTTCACACATACAGTATTGATACACCCCCCACCCCCACCCTCTTCCCCTCCCTCCTCTCACTTTTTTTCTGCGTGGAATAGGCATTCCTATGGAAATGGTTTCCTCTACAACTCTTATCAACTGCAGAAACTCAACAGTAACTCTCAGCTTCATTTTTTTTTAAAAAACAAAACATGCCAAATACAACCAATGCATATGTAATCTTTTTTTTTTTTTTTTATGCAACTGCCATTCAGTGGAAACGACAGTCCCTCCTTCCTCACTACAGTTAACAGGTACAAGGTTAGGTTCTTTTTGTAACATTGGTTTCAAGGTGTTAACATGATGTATATAACAGAGAAATGTGAATATGTATTTGTTCAGAATCAACAAAAAAAATAGTAGTGCTCCGAGTTTGTGGTAAGAAAAAACAAACAGACAAAAAAAAAACTACTCGCCTCCGTCATGTTTTTATTTTATGTTTTGATTTTCTACTTTTTTTCTGATGATGTATGTATGTATATGACTATCAGTGCGTGTGTGTGTGTGTAAGTGATTAATACTGTATATCTGGTGTTCTCTAAGATGGAAAAGTCGGAAGATGTCCTGGTTTGATTCTTTTCTTCTTTTTGCTCTTTAGACCCTGCACAGTACCTGTGGGTGTTTTCAGATAACTATGCCAGAGAATGGGTTTTAAGCGACTGCTGAATGTGATTTTACTGAGAGAAAAGCAGTGTGGACTGGCTTTTTGTACGGGTTAATTTAAAAAAGAAAAAAAGGCCATATTATTTAATTTTCTCTGTTGTCAAAAGTTTAAGCAGATCTGGGAGAGTGGAGCCTTGGTTTTATGGAGAAGCATTGCCTGGTTGTTGTGTATATTAGTGGGCTTTTTTCTTTTTTTCTTTTCTAACTGTCTGACTGATGTAGCCTTTTTTTGCATTTGTCAATAGTAAATGACCAAAGCTTCAAGATGTTTGATGGATATCATATGCAAACCTCATCATCACTGGACAAGACATAATGTAGCGGCCCTTTTATTGTTCATTTGGATTTCTCTCTCTCTGTTTCTCTCGCGGTGACGTTTCCACGTTGTTCTGCATGTTTTTCCTCGTTACTTTCTCGACACTCGCCTGTGCTTTTCCAGTGGCCTGTCTGCAATGTTGTGCGCGATGTCCCCGAAAAAAAATAAAAGTTAGGTCAGTTCAGAGAACGTCTCCACTTTGCCAATGAGGTCTTTTGTGCCTGAAGTGCTATCACTCGTTTACAGGAAGAAAGAAAACATTGCAACCGATAGCTATGCACCTTACTGAAACAAGCATTTCCTCACTTGGGTATGTAGAATTAACACTGGAGCAACACTAAATCTTTAATTTCACAGGTGTACAAGTATTTATAGTTGCTTTACACAAACGACAAAAGGCCCCTTCAGCGGGAGGATCCCTCTCAGTGAATTTAGCTGATATCTGATGACCTTTCTCAGCTTTTAATCTCATTGGGAGAAAAAAAACGTTTTTTTGGTTTTGTTTTTTTTTTTCATTAACTGAATACTTTATACCAAACTTGAGGTGCCTCGTGTATATATTTTCTGCAGTAAAGATTGCTCCTTTGCTGTTTAACAATAATAACCTTGTTAACCAGGGTTTTTTTAAAACCTTTTTTCACCTTTATAAAAAAAAAAAAAAGATGTTTACTGTATTTTAAATGACTTTTTTACACACATAGAAGATTAATCAAATTATTCCAGGAATTTGCAAATACAATCTAATATTGCACTTTATATCGGATTTACTTGGAGTGAAAAGGCCATCAGAAACTGTCTCAATCAGATCAGTATTCGGAGATAGAATAAGTAATGTCCCCTGAATGTACCGAGAAAATGTAAGTTTTACTAGTTTAATTTGAAATTAATGAATTTGCTCAGGTTCTTTATGAAGAACTTGACCGCAGTGGATACCCATTATCCAGATGACGACTAGAAATTGTAAATCTTTGTAATGTAGTTCTCTCTCTCTGTCTCTTTCTCTGTCTAAACCAACCGATCCTCAGTATGAATACTATGCCAATCTTCTTCAGGTGATGTCCCCTCTCCTCCTCCTCTCCTCCTCCTCTCTCCTCCTCCTCTCTGCGCTGTCAGCTGTTAAAAACAAACCTCCTCCAGCTTGAACTCTCAGAACATTCCTGCTCACGACACAGTTTCAGCAACCGTCAACACTTAGCTCTGTAGCTGCCGCCACCGCTCGGTGCTCGCCTCCCTCTCCCTGCAGCTTTGAACGTGTTTTTCCTCAAACCAAGGTGGACACTCGCTTTTTAATAGCAAAAGTCTGGTTGTGTGAGACTTAACCTCTGCTATCTAGCAACAATTGTGCACTGACATAAATGACTGCTCGTCTTCTCTGTTTTGCTTGTCTTGTCACACTTCTGTGCTGCCTGTAATGTAGAATATGTTGTGGTGTGCTGATACCAGGATCGGGCCAATGCCTGGTGCAGGATCAGGCTAATGTCTGACGTAGGTAATCATGTTTGGTGTCAGGGAAATTCATAGCAAAAAAAAACAAATATTTGACACATAAGATATATTCCATAAATGAAAGAAGGATACAGTTTTATCAGCTTCGATTGCTTTTGTCTTTTTTTTTTCTCAAGCGTAGTCAAAAAACAAAATATGAAGCGTTCTCGCTCGTCATTGGTCCAAAATGCTTTGGTATTTGTGCACCGCTGAGACATAGTCCCACTCATTCCTAACGCCGGTGATCTAAACTAATCTCTACTCTCATGTGAAAGTTACCACAGCATCAGTTGTCAAGTCTTGTGTAAGTGCTGCCGTGTTGGGACTGAGGTTGGACGTGGTTCAGAGACTTTTAAAAGAAGGCTTATTATTATTATTATTATTATTATTATTAACTCACCACTTTGTGTTGTTGTTGTTTTTTTTGGGGGGGGGTAATGCTTTCTCTGGAGAATTTGAGATAAAAATGACCAAGGTTCCACTTTCTCCCTTGTACAAATTAATATAAATAAATATATATATAAATATATATTATACATTTTACTCATTTTTGTCCAGTTTTGTATATTACACTCATGTAAAGTTTGTTTTTAAAGAGGCATCGGAGCAGCTATTACAAGACAATATGAGTGACAATGTTCATCTGGGAGAATTTTATGCATGTTATATTTTCTCTTTTTCTCTCTCTCTGTCTCTTTAATACCCCCGTTCAGGTGTGTAACGTGAATATAAAGAAAATCTACCTTTTCTTTGGGATGTTGTAGACAATCAGTCTCAGGCCGGGTCCAGTCCCTGCAGGGAGTGAGAGCCCTGCAGGCTGATAGACAAACAAAAACTCATTTTGTTTGACAATTTAAAAAAAAAAAAAAAAAAAAAAAAACTTTATTTGCATCTACTGGAAGTCTAAATTTTGGAGGTTATGTTCATTCATATGTTCGTGGCTGCTCAAGTTTACACACACACACACTTCTCTACTACACTCAAAACACAAACACCTCGTGCATTTGATCCCTCTGCTTTTTTTTTTTTTTTTCCAAGGTGAGGATGCCAACCTTGAGGAAATGATGCTTTGACTAACAAATCTATAACATCTATGAATGTGGGAATGCAACACATTGCAATAAAAGCACCATTTGAAATGCAGCATGTTGTCCCTGTATGTCCTTTATTACCCTGAAGTTAGAAAAAGGAGGATCGGAGCTTTCTGTCCACTGAAATGCTAGAGGGCTTTTAATTTGAAACTGATACAGGAAGTGTTGAGTAACAGCGTAATGCAGTAACTTTAACAGGGCAAACAGGAGCGGATCAAAACGAGGCTTCCTACTAAAATATGATCAATTATACTTATCAAACAGAGGGAATTAGAAATAATACAAGCCTGCTTCAAATAAAGGCCTGTCACCTTCTGCAGTTAAGGTAAATAAAGGCCCCAGCCACTATTTGAGGAAAAACGATAGTTTTAAATCCAGTTTTAATTACAATACAGGCAGTTTTAGGAAAAATCTAAAGTAACATTTTGAGGGGAAAAAAATCATAATCTTGTGAAAATGTGGTGCAAATTTTTGTCCAGAAAGTCCTGAAGAAAAGTGTTCATTGGACATGAATGAATATCTAATTAGACAGTCCTTTATTATTATTATGTAGTGTCGGTTAGCGCAGTGGTTCACATCCTTTACTTGAGTAAAAGTACTAATACCACACTGTAAAACTGTTACAAGTAAAAGTCCTGCAGTGAAAATGTATAAGTAAAAGTATGTAAGTATAATCAGGAAAATGTACCTAAAGTAGTAGTTTGTTTTGTCCAACCAACAGTCCAAACTTTGAAATGATTAAAAATAAATTAACATTCCAATAATTACAAGGAAAAGCAGCAAATCTTCACATTAGAAGAAGCTGGAACCATGAAATGTTTTCACATTAAAAATGATTTAAATGATTCAGTTGTACTTGTATAAACTGTTTAATTTATAACAAGACATTATATTTTATAAGCTCTTCATATGTTTTTTGTGCAAAAACCTCAATTTGTAAAGTAACTAAAGCTGTCATGAAAGGAAAAGACTGAAGTACAAGAACCTCAAATTTGTACTTGAGTAAATGTACTTAGTTACATTCGACCACTGGATTATTTATTACTGGATTATTATACTTTATTACTGCTACTTGCTGCCATTTCTCACTGCAGTTCCGTTAGCTAGCTAGAGCCGACAGATGTCTCTAAACTATGTGGTCAAAACATTTTTGATAATGTGAGAATAAAGTCGTCGTTTGGAGAAATAACATTTAAGGAATAAAGTCACAATGAGAACTTAATTTCCTTTATCCTAAAATATAAGGTGCTTATTCGTGAAACAGCAAAGGCCAAAAGAAGGAGAGGGGACTTTTCAAGTGCTGCTCCATGCAGGTTTGTTTCACAGGTGAAAGGTATTTATAGTTACTTTAGTCAAACGACAAAAAGCCCCTTCAGTGGGAGGATCCCTCTCAGTGAATTTAGATGATATCTGAAGACCTTTCTCAGCTTTTAATCTCATTCTTGGGGGAGGGGAAGGTGTTGTTTTCCTCGTGTATCTATTTATATTTATATATCTGCAGGAAAGATTTCTCCTTTACTGTTTAACATTAATAACCTTGTTAACCGTTTAAAGTTTTTTTCACACACACAAAAAAAGTTTACTGTATTTTAAATGACCTTTTTTACACACGTCAAAGATTAATCAAATTATTCCAGGAATTTGCAAATACAATCTAATTTTGCACTTAATATCAGATTTACTTGGAGTGAAAAGGCCATCAGAAACTGAAGGTTTATTGCCGTTCTGGTGGTTATTCTTACATAAAAATAAACATATTGAATTCATGTTCCATTACATACCTAATAAATGTCAAGAGTTATTATCAGTGTTCGGGGGCAGGTAACACCTTTGAAACAGAATTTCAGTGGAATTATATCATGTTGCTTAAGAAACCTTTTCAAACTAAAGTTATTAGTAATATGTTTCCTTGTGAAATATGCTGACATATTAAATTCAGGTCCCTCGAGTCATCCAAGCGATCGTCGACAACTGATGCTGTAGTGTGTCGTAGCTGGAAGTGTAATATCAGACAAAATACAGTGATGGGACGCCAGTATGTCTGACAAAGGCATGTAAAGAATACTATAATACCTTAAAATACTAATATATTTATTTTGCACTTTACAGTTTTCAATTCTTTATCTTTACAGTATATCATTTCAGTTAGATACATCAGTTACAGTAGAGTGACATTTATATAAATGCGGTACAATACTGCTTTGTAGTAGAAAATCTGTTGGTGTGATAATTGGACACATCCAGATACAAACATTAACCTTAAACACTGTAAAAAGGCAATAAGTTGGGGAGAGACTTTTGGGTCACGACAAACAAGCTGGACATCTCCAATCTTAGCGATTCTGAGGTCCTAGATTTCCCAGCACATAATCTGGATTTAACCTGCATATAACCTCCATTTTCAGCTTCAAAGGGATAAATGACAGCACACAACTTGCAAAATATTTCACCCCAAAAAGTTCCAACGTTGAGCGTGATGATATCTTTCTTATTATTATTTGTGGTACTGTGCCACAAGGGGAACAGAGGGTTTGAGGGGGAACCAGTAAACATTTAAATTTAAATTTAATGTAAAGACGAACACAAGTGGACAAGTTCCTGGTTGACCCTTTAAAATCTCTAAAAAAGTTTATTCATTGTGGCAAGTAATTTGAACAATTCATCTTGAGTATCAGACACTCGATTTGCTGCTTAGTGACCAGACCAGGGTGTGAAAAAACAAACAAACAAACAAAAAAAACTCAGTCTCTACATTTCTGTCTGGCAAATGATCTTGTTGTCGTCACTTTGAATGGTTTCCTTGTTACTTAGGTAGGTCCCCTCCTCGACGGGCGGTGTGGGATTCCTGTGTTCGTGGTACTCCACTATGGGGTAAGTGACGACGGTGACCAGCAGAACGGCCAGCAGGATGTACAGTTTGTACTCGAGGCATAAGAAGGTGCTGTAGGCGAAGGCGATAACGAAACCCAGCGACTCCCACATACGGTAGTTGGCAAATGCTGCCTCTTTGTCCCGGGGGAAGAGGACGCCATAAAGAGCTGCAGGACAGAAAGCAGACGAAGGACCAACACAAATTAAGTTCAGGTTACCTACAAAGTCCAACAGCCATAATTATTTGTATTATATGTGATTATATAATGATTTTATAAGAAATTTAAAGACGCAGTGATTGGGCTGGGCCCAAGAAACCTACTGAGGGTTTTGCTATACTTAGAGCTTTACAAGTGGGTTAAAATGTCCTGAGGGTGGCGCTAGAGGGAAGCTTTTCGATTGACCAAAATGAAAATGGCTCATCCTCTGGGGAGAATGAATGACAACGTGCTAATTTGATTTTGATAGTTCAATTGGAATTGGACATTTTGGCATGAGGGTGGTGTTGGAGAATGATCAGTGGGTAATCAAACATAAAGATTTATCCTCTGGGGAATCTGAATATCTGCAACACATTTTATAGAAATCCAGTAGTTATGGTATTTTTTGAGATAACTTGGATCTGTCTGTCTGTCTTGGATCAGTGAGTGATCAATTTCGACCTGAAGGTGGCACTAGACAAAAGGTCAGTTCATTCTTGACCTTGTGAATAATTTGACAAATAATCGTACTCGAGGCCCACGTTTCTTCAGGAGAGCGAAGGAGTCGGGAGTTTCTTACCATTGGTCTGAGTTTGCCAGATAGCGTCTGCCATACCCCACAGAGCGGGAAACACAAAGAAGACACCCAGCTGGTCGGGATGAGGCCTCCAGAACAAGAGAGCAATGATACAGGAGAAGTTGACCAGTGCAGCTGAAAATGGACGGATATGCAAATCAAACGTCAGGTTATTGAATCCATTCTCTGCAGTAAGTGTCTTCTTCTACGGGTCAGTAACCAAAAATGCATGATGACGATACAGGAGTTGCTTTATTCAGGAAAAATCTTGTATAAAATACCCAAAACGGCCTCCTGATCTGACTTGAAAGATAAAATGGAGCTGCAACAGAACACAGCATCTAATTCCTCCTAAATCTAACAACAGATTTGAGCTGATTCTCCAAATCAAATTTTGGCAGGAACTATTTTTTTCTCACAGAAAATCCTAAGGAATCCTAACTTGACGGTAAAAACGAATTCTCCACAAAAACAGCAGTGAGCATTCCTTTTCATTTAGAAAGTCCCCACATGTTCACTATCCTGTATCTGTTTAACTATAAAAGAGACTTTACCCAGGAAGAAGAGTGCGGCTCTCCCAGTGCAGCGAGCGAGTCTCCCGAAGAGGAAGGAGCAAAGGGAATTCGAGGCCCCGAAACACATCATCGCAAAGCCAACAAAATGGATCCCCAAAGCGCACGTCACATAGTTCTGCAGAGAAACACAACATGGATTCACAAAGCAAATTAATTACATATCTAATATAAATACCTCATATCTCATCGATATCCAGTTAGCAAAAGTTAGGACGTAAAGATATTTTAGTTAGGAGTTGGTAAACACTTGTTCGAGAGTTCTGCTGCCCCCTTGTGGTTGGATTCACAACAGTTACAATGAATTCTAATGGTAACCCAGTTTCACCAGTCAAGAAAAAATATCAAACATCTACAAAAACTGGCCTTACCACTCCTGAAGCATAATCCACTCCTCTGCTGTCCATTTCATGAGCTGCAAACACTCATATCTTTAGTACAATATCCTAAAATTTGGCTAAACAGCTTCTATTTCCTGCTGGCACACATCTGTTTACATTTGTTGCCTTCCACCAATATAATGTCTCTGTTTCCAATGTGTTTAAAGGGGAACTCCACCGATTTTACACATCAAAGTCTGTTTACAGGTGTTGGGGAGTACTACTGCATATGTGAAAAAAAGCTGATCAAAGCCTTTTGTGGCTCCAGCTGCATGAAATGCCTCAAGTGATGTCACTCGAGTCAGCATCAGTTGGGTCTGAAGACTACAAGTGTGAAAATTAAAAGAAATCTGTTGGTGTTGAGTTAGATAGATAGCTCCTCATCTCTGCTTGACGCTAGCAGCGCAAGGCTACATTAGCTGCTACTAGCATAACACACCCGAATCTCCGACCAAACTGTTGGTGGTCGAGTTGCATTGTGGGTAATGTAGGCGCCAGGTTTGAAGAAGGAAGAAGGTGTTTCTGCTGCATCAATTTTGAAACCTTTTTTTTTTTTTAAACTGTCCATCATGAGTCCAACAATGTTATGGCAACACTAAATCTGAGTCCTCTTTGTGTGTGTAAGTGTGTAAACAGATTTAAACAACGCGGTCACTAGTTCACGTTTGGAGATCTCCTCACCTTGGTGTACTCCCCAGAGAGGAAGCTCTGCTCAAAGCCGCTGTACATGGTGAGAGGGATGAGGGTCACCAGCCTCCAGTCCTTCAGCAGTCTGAACGTGGCCAGGAAGGTGTGGCAGAACGGCTCCCGGTTCCCACGAAACTGGCTCGCCTGCTCCCGGTCAATGTTGTCCAGAAACACACCCACAATGAGCATGGCCAGCACACCCACGCCTACCACACAGACAACAGACAGACAACACTGAGTGTTAGTGGCTGCACACGTATAATATACTGGTGCTTCCAGGGTCTGAGAGTGTGCAGCTGGTTTCTCTGATTACTGACTGAAGGGTGATTTTAATGCTGGAGTTTCATTGTAAAAGCTTTTGTACATAAAATATGTTTAAGGTTCATTATTTTTGTTTTTTAATTAAACTAAATATCTAGGAATTTATCTTTGTCCATTAAAATGGGTGAAAATCATCTCCCTATGTTTCCTGTTGGTATCTCTGCTATAAGACTATTGAATACAGACCAAAATGCCCCAAAAAATAATCTTTTAAAAACTAACTTGGCCAGTCAGGTACTGTCCAATTAGTCCAAAAAGGCTGCTGCCTGGATGTTTAGGGCAGTGATTCCCAACCAGGGCTACTTCTGCAGTTACCAGGGAGGTACGTGGAAAAATATGAAGCTCAGCTAATTAGAAAAAAATAGAAATTATGATTTGATAATAAATATATCCACATATTCATGTTTAGGAGAAAAATCAACACACAAGTAAGATTATAAATGTGTGTCTTGCATACCAACTATGGTAGTCTGACTGCACAAGACATGCCTCAGTTTCCCACCAACCTGAGTCAATGTAAGCTGATTAAGACTGCAGGAAGACTAGTTGGAAAACAGACAACAAAAAGCTAAAAGTAAAGATGCTGTAAACCAGTTTCTGTCACTCCAAATGGCAGCAGTACAAATGCAAACTTGGCCAAAACTACTAAAAAATACCATTGAACAATACCAACAAGCCATCCCTTCTATTAAAGATGTACTTAGTCCCATCTGACAGGAACCAGTGGTTTAGAGGACTGTATAGAAGATCCTACACTGTTTTGCAGGAACATCCTCATATAATCATTCAGACTTGATTGTGATGCCAAAGTAAACGCCGGTTGTTACCAATGTAGCACCCGACGAGTGTCCACACTAGTTCCTGAGCAGGTCTGGTGGGGGTCGTGCTGTTGACGCTGATATCGAGGCCGCAGTCAGCCGCTCCACAGGTCTCCAGCTGCTCGGCTGTGATGTTAGCTGTCAGGAAACAAAACAACAATACATTTCACTTTGATAAATACAACTCTTCAGCAAGAAAAGAAAGAAAGAAAGAAGGAGCTGCAGCCAAATAATCACAGTGTTTTTTAATCATGGTGGAAATGCTTTTTGTTTCTGCGTATGAAAAAAATCTTATTCATTGCCTTTTGAAGACAAAAGCTTCCCACCAAAATGATGTTTTCTTATTTTTATACTGATATGGACCGATGTGTCTGAAATAAAGCCACATTAAGGCATGGCAACTTTATTTCATACACCAGGGCAATTCAGTGTGCTTTACAGGATAATAAAAAAATACAACAAGATAAAAAGATTTACAAGTGATACAAGAGATATGAGATTTAAAGACTACATTGATTACAAGATTAAATGTAATGGATTCCTATAACAAAATTCAAACATACAAAGGCCCTTGTAAAGGATGATAAGCATCCATTTAATAAGTTGGTAAGCAAAAATATACTTCAAAATTAAAGTATTGCTCTGGATATTAATATTTCATCTGATCATTTTGTATATGAATTATTTAGTTCGATGAACATTTTATTATTAAATGTTGTCAGATGTGTTGCAGTGAAATTTATTATAAGGGGGAAATTTCCAAGAGAAAACATTTCATAAACACCGGGGAGTCAAAGGCCTGTTTTGAAACTTTTTTAAAGATAATTTTTGGGCATTTTATGGCTTCATTTGAAAGTGACAGTAGAGAGAGAGGAAATATCAATTGAACCCATAAAAATAAAAGCTGTAAGCCTGCAGTTAGACCTTGCCCACTGTTCGTGGGCTTGTGCAGCAGTTTCATCTTCACACAGGATGTAAGATGGAAACTGAGGCTGAGGCGTTGGAGGACAGAAACACACACATAATCAACAACAAACAACACCAGACTCTGCACCACGATGATGACGTTTGTCAGAAGCTCTTCTAACACATGGACCTCCTCACTCTTTTTCATTAGCCTAAGGTTGTGTGAAATGGTCTCAAACTTATCAAAAAGAAAAGTTGAACAGAATAAGACGGCAAGATAACATTTCCTTTCAACTATAAACACACGTGTTGCTAACCAGTTCAGTGTATGTGTAGCTGTTTCTCTTATGATGGCAGTTCATTAAACTTATAATTTATATTCGGACTCGCAGTCTCAAATATCGGCCTCACACTTCACTGCCTCTCCAGGTAATGTGCTTTAGTTGAAACAGGTGTAAGCCAATGGGCTGTCAGTTATGGAGCAAGAGGCAGTTTGATTTGATAGGACGGGCAGGAAGGCGGGATTGTTGACACGTGTGTGACTTTATTGATCCGGCTTTGTGGTCACACCCACCGGTGTGGAAGGTCACTGATCAAGATGGGCTCTTTTTTTTCTTTTTCCAGGAAGTAGAAGTAATTCTCCAGGAAGTTCAAGTGCCAATTTCAGGGGGATAAAGGTACGGTCACGTTACACTTCTGTCCTCAGAATATCCACTATTTGTTTCTCATTCACTCCTACTGAAGCCAGCAAGGAGAACTTTTTATTTTAGCATGTTGCACCACCCTGTTTTATACATTATCGCACTACAAACTTTTGCAACACTGTCAGACTGTTTACACTTCGCTCTGATCAATATGTATTTATTACCCATATTGAAACCGTGACATCTCACAGACTCATGATTTTAAGACAAAATATCACAGGAAAAGTTTCTGAACCTTTTTTTATTGTTACTAAGAGAACAAGTGTAACTCTTGACTCGACAGTTGTTGGCTGAACTTAAAACATTAGATTCAGTGGTAGAAATAGTAGAAATACCTCATTCTAAAAATACTCCACTACAAGTAAATGTCCTGAATTCAAAATGTTACATAAAGGTGGGGTAGGCAGTATTTTTTGGTGTCATTGGGCAAAAGAATCCATAATAATCGTGCAGCATATTGTAAATTGAAAATCTAGTCCGTGACGGGAGACTTTGGCCAATCACAGGTCATTTCAGAGAGACGTTCCTATTGGCTGTTCTACAAATCCAGATGCGCGTGCACCTCCCTTCAGATGGTGAAAGCCTGATTCAATGGCGGAAAATCCTGGTTTCACAGGGGAACCGGCTCCTTCTGCTGCCGATCGAAGTTGTGGGTTTGGTGGGAGGGGCTTAGCGAAGTGATACGAGGCAGCAGAGAGAGAGGAGGAAGGTTTTGCATAGGTTGCACAGATTTTGCTTACTTCAAGTACAGATATTACCAGCAAAATGTACTTAAAGCATCAAGTAAAAGTACTCAGTATGCAGAATGGCTCCTTTCACAGTATTTTATTATTATAGAATATTAAATTCTGTTTTTATCACTAAAAAATACAAGTGCATTTTAACGTTTGTCAATGTGGAGCTAATTTCAGATACTTTGTATACTACCTGGTAGATTAGTAGTATAGTACTGCATCATATCATATGTTGTGTCAGGCAAATGTAGTGGAGTAAATCGTGCAATATTTCCCTCTGAAATGTAATAATGGAGTAGAAGTCGAAAGTAGTATATAATGTCAAAACTGTCTCGTCAGTTACCTCAGTAAATCAGACATGAGATCAACGAATGAACTAACTGAACCAGCTATTCACTGCTAGCTCAGATTACTCACAGCTTTAAGACTTAAATAACTTATCGTTCGTATTCACCTCCATGTGTCTTCCTACCTATACTGGTGTCCTGTCCAAAGATGAGCGACGACATGAGGTTCCCCCAAACAGCCGACGACTGAAAGATGAAGAAGAAGATGCCAAAGTATTGGTTGATGACGTCGGAGCCCTTCTTGCCCTCCCTGGCGGCCTGCACGTTACCGGAGATGGTCAGGTAGGTGCATTTGGCCGACCACAGGGGAGAGCCACCCAAACCCAGGATCACTGAGGTGGGGATGAGGGTGTACCTGTGTGAGAGAGCAAAGGGGAATTTAACTTTTTAATACTTTAACACTTTTATTTTTTTACCCTTTAGCCTTTTTCACGGCAGAATAAAGAAGCAGCTATAACTGCAGACTGATCTGCGAGCATGTTGCAGTAATATAAGGAGTAGTGGGAACTTAAGAAGTAGCTGCTGCAGCATTTGTAACAGTGGCAGCAGCAGTGCAGTCGCTGCAGTTCCCAGTAAGAACTGATTTAGTGCTGAAACGATTAATTGATTAGCTGATTATCAGTTACTCATGAACAGTTTTGATGATTGATGTGAAGCATTTCAGTCATTTAGCATGGGAATTGCAAAGATTTGATATTTTCAGCAGTAATTAAGGGATCACTTTAAGTAGTTCAGCATTTTCACATCTATTATGCCGATATTTGTTTTATTAGTATTTATTTTGTAATGAAGTTATGTTCTCCAGCGTGTCTCATTTGATTTTGTTATCAAACACAATCTTGGAAACGACAGTATTGCCTACAAACAGCAGGAATATAATTATATATAACTAATATCCAACAGCCACTATGAGCCTGATGACTCCATTGATCGACTGATTGATTACCATCCGGGGTAGAGGTTTCCAAAGGAGTAGGAGACGTAGCAGGCCATGCCGACAACGATGGTCCATTTACAGCCCAGGTTTTTGATCATGATGGGAGGCAGGAACATGGAGGAGACGATGATGGAGGCGTAGATGACGCTCAGAGACGCCACGCCCATCCCCTGCTCTGCATTCAGACTGCTCTGCACAGACAGGGACACGACTCCATTAGCAACAACAGTTCCGCACTCTTATCCTGAAACCTCTCTCACTTCTTTCTGTGAGCCTTGTTCGCACCAGTGGTTCTAGCATGAGGCCACGTAGAGGTGCCACTTTTTTCAGTGCCTTCGCTAAAATAGGTGGCGGCAGTATGCAAACTCAAAAGTAATGGTTGCAATCTGCCACAAAACGGAAAGAAGAAGAAGCAACTCTGCACCGTGAAGAACTTCTTCTCAAAAAGTCTCAAACCCAAGTAAGTTGTGAGTTGCGATGGCAGCTGATGAGCTACTCGGTAATGTTTTCTGAGTTTACTTTTAGTGGGAACAATTCGAGTGGGAACTGTCTCTGTAAATAATATTATAAAGGGTACGGTCTAGACCTGCTCCATATGAAAAGAGCCCTGAGATAACTTCTGTCATGATTTGGTGCTATATAAATAAACTTAAGTGAATTCCATTATTCCATTATATTTTGAAATGTCACCTGGCGCCTGAATTTAGTGTTTTCCTTTACACAGATAAACTTCCACCATAAACTGATGCACAAATTGGTGAATAAAAATTCACCAGAAAGCAGGAAATGACTCTCAAACGTCCGGGGGTGGGGTGGGGTATGTGTCACCCCCTTATGTTGAAACAAAATCAACGCCCATGCATGAGGCCCGTTTACACAAAGCTAAGAAGTTAAGTTAAAGTAGCTGATTTAGGACATTTTAACGAGCTCTTGGCTCTGAATGAGTGGATTCACACAGACACACTGAGCACTTTTTTGAAGCATAAAGATTATATAGTGATCCGAGTCACATGCAACTGGCAGAACAAATAGATACGCCTCTATTTTAATCTAAACATCTGCTGTGGCTTTCTTCTTAAAAGTAGCTAGTGTACTATCCTGTAGAGAAGAATCCTACGTCTTGATTTATGAGGTGAATGCATCGTTAACTGGCTTCCTCTGAAAATATTTTCACCACTAACGGCTGAACATCCCCAGGTGTTATATTTATTCCTGGTTTGACTGCAGATAAAAAGACAGTCTTTACTTTAAATAATCTTTTTGCAATGTTTTGCTTTCGTGAAATGTAGATTGCATCTGCGAGTGCCCTCAGTGATGAGGAAACAGCTGCCATTAATACAGTTATTAAATTGTGTATGTATTGTATTTGAAAGACAGGCTGAAAGTGTTTATGTATAGATGATTGTCAAGTTTAATATCTTAAAATAAATACAAATTTGACAACAAAGAAATTCATCGGGGTTATCTCAGAGTTTTTAATGGGAAGCATGTGTTGCTGGTGGCCTGGAGTTTAAAACTACGGGTCAGATGAAAAGATGATATTAGTTGTATAATGAGAAGTGAAGGTGTCTTTGGAGCGTGACACAAACTTGAGATTAAAGGTCAGCATGTTTCGACTTCTTACTTCTTACTTTAAAAATCTGTCTCTTATGAGTCCTTCAACTTTATGACTCCTTTAATATGACATGATTTTTTTAGACCTTTATCAACCAGGAAACTAACATAAAAAATATTATAAAACCCATTAGTTCTCATTTAAAGGTTACATTAAAAGGTTCTTGGTCTCTTATATTATTCCTTAAATCCTCATGATACTATGAACAATAAATCATAACTCTTCTGTATATAATAAATAATAAACTCCTCCACCTACCTGTAAACTCTGCAGGCCTCCGTAAGCCGTGAACAGAGACAGAAACCCGACAGAGACCACCAGCACGTTCTTGAAGTTACGGCTGATCATGGCTGCCTCTCAAGAACACAAAAACCTCCACAGACCCTCTACCTTTTAAAAAGAATAAGAGAAAAAAACTGTTAGGGTTTATTTTAGGATTAATGGCTTCATACAGGCTTCTTCTCCGCTGAAAGTGACTGTGATTGTGTCAGAGATGAACTCATGCACTGGAAATAGCTGAGAACAAAGTCCAGCCTTCTCACGCACACACGCTTTTACACAGAGGATCCCTTATCATTGAGCCTCATGTCAAATTTTGATGTAATTCAGTCATACCTGGACACCTCCCTTCTTTTACTCCCTCCCTTCTCTGGATCATTAAAGATGTTTTGACAGACTTTTCTTCTTCTGTTCAGTCCATCTGTTTCCTTCTTCCTCCTCAGCGTGTGTTTCTCCCCAGCTGCGTTCAGTAGCAGCTGAGATTTGTCGTATATATGTACATTAAAGATTTTGTCCATACATACAGGAGCAGTGGCACAGGGCAAAGGTTTATTGCATGTCATTTCTGATCTTTTTCTTTTTTTACGACGGCGCCAGCTCACCGTTTTTTACAACATGATAGCTTGTTGTTATTCGAAAAATGTGACAAAAACACAAGGACACTGTGGTCCACCCTCTGTTATCTCAGCTGTACTGAAAATTAAACAAAACTTCAGACCAGTGTATCAGGCCTGTGGTAACGTCTTATTAAAACCCAGATCTGGTCAATACCATGGTGTAATTCTAAGCACTGTAGTGGAGTTAGTTTTAAAGATTCAAGGCAAATATGAAAGAATGTTTCTATCAGATTGTGTCCAAATCCAAATAATTTAATTTGTGCAGCTTTCAGTAAGGATTTTGGTGTCAAGCGACGGTCTAAAAGCTGCTTTAGAGGCTTTTCCACCCTGAAAATATATGGAGTAATTTATATAACATGAATAAGATCATGTGATTGGCTTCAATGTATGTCAACCGGAAAAATGTCAGTTCTGTCTGTACTATCTAATGTGTCTTTAAAGCTAATTGAATGGATCATCATCAATCACAGATTAGGAATTGAGATTATGACAAGACTAATCATGTCAGCTGATTATGTGAACCTGTCCATATCAGCACAGATAAGCCATATAGCTCCAGATAAATTATTGATTGGTGGACATTGTGTTCATTTTCAACATATTCAGTGTTAACAAGGACAGTGCTGCACAGGCTTTTAGGGACCTTTAGGGATCAAGTGCTTAAACTTTACCCTGAATGCCGACTACATGGTTGAAATGGTCTGAAGGCGCCAGCGTACTCTGTCAGAACTGCTTGTCAGGTGGTTGAATAGCTTCAGAACCCGAATCCGACAACTTTCCGAAAACGATCCATCACACCCACTTCACGCCGTGATTGGCCAGCTGAGCGGAGGTGAGAAAGGGGGCCATGCAGGGTTTGAACTTATCTCTTGTCTGCGAGCTCTCTTTTTTCATTTGTTGCGCAACAATTTCTGTTACTTTTCAAGTGAACAAGTGCATGCAGCACTATGAATGCCTTCCAGGAGAGAAAGTGTGAGAGAGAAAATGTGCACCGTTTTCCCCACATTTAAACAATATCACATCTCCAGCTATGAGATGACACTGAAACACTAATGCATGCAAATTACAACTTGTCTAGATTGCTGCAATGCACTTTGCTGTAAGTTGCACTGACTAGAACCAGGAATGCACATATCCCTCTGATATTTCAATCACCTCACTGGCTCCTGCTCAGATTTTAGAATTTTGAGAGTGTTCATTATTTTTAATTTGTCCATGAACTTTCCCACCCAAATATTGTACATAAATGATCCTCTACCACAGCTCTCAGATCCACTGACTTCTTTTCGTTAACTGTACTGTGATCCAGAACCAAAACACTTTTGATTTACAGTGTAGTGGGACAACACATCATACGAACCGGTTCTCTTTGAGCATAAGTCAACCCTAAGATTAGGGAATGGTCAGGAGCAGAGAGGTCCAATCAAATTAAAATGTCTAAAGAGATCAGGAAGCCATTTGTTTCCCTGAGCTCACTCAGTACATTCGGTCTCCTGATACTGAGAGTGCGAGCCTTTTGGCATCAGGTCAAACCATTTTACAGTGGACGTTGGATTGTGTGATTCTCCTTGTACCTCCTGCTGAGCAGTTCATGCAGCACTGTAAAATCTGTGCACACCTTTATACATTTGATAATGACCATTCAGAATGATTACAATCTTGGACTAGCCGCTCTCAATCTTTTTTTCCATATGTGTTCCATATGTTGCTCTACATGGATATTGAGAATCAACAAAACACTAACTCATCATAAACGTGGCCGACTGGGAAAATGGATACAAGCTGGTTTTGTCAATTGAGGCCAATTTGACAAATTACGTTGGAGCTACAAGTGTAAAAATCAAACAAAATAGAGCTCTGAACATGTAGGAGTTTTAAGTATCAGTGATGTTTTTGACAACTACTAAAATGGCAGTTAAGTGGTGTCAGACTTCACTGAGTAATCCAAGATACCAGCTCAATAATTATGAAGAAACACTGAGTGACTTAGCTGCCACTGAGAGTCATAATCCGCAGTTATCATAAAATTATATCAGCTATGACAATGACGTGTTTTACTCTGACAACGTCTTGACTTTGGAACTGTTTACATTGGAAATTATAATGATCGTTTAGATAGATTATGTAAAATAAACTGACCAATTGGTTAGGGCTATAAAGAAAATTAATATAGCACAAGCAATGTTTGACTTGCCCTCCTGTCCACTAAGTAGACCTGATATGGTTTTACACTTCTGTACATACAGAAACTGATGAGCAATAAATGAGCAATGTGATGCCAGTGTTGGGCCGTGGTTTTATCAGATATTTATTTTTATAGACTTCTCCACCCTGTCGTTAAGACACAGTTTGGTGTGACTGTGTTTGTTTATCAATTTTCTGACAGCTGACGTCGTCCCTTTCTGTAAGATTTACCATCGTATGTATCTGATATGAGCAACATGATGCAGTTAGCTTACAGTAACAGATAAACAGTTGAAATAGTTAGGTAAAAGTAAAGGATAAACAGTTGCACTAGTTAGCTAAAAGTAACGGATAAACAGTTGAAATAGTTAGGTAAAAGTAAAGGATAAACAGTTGAACTAGTTAGCTAAAAGTAACGGATAAACAGTTGAAATTGTTAGCTAAAAATAACGGATAAACAGTTGAAATTGTTAGCTAAAAGTAACGGATAAACAGTTGAAATAGTTAGCTAAAAGTAAAGGATAAACAGTTGCACTAATTAGCTAAAACTAATGGATAAACAGTTGAACTAGTTAGCTTAAAGTAACGGATAAACAGTTGAAATAGTTAGCTAAAAGTAACGGATAAACAGTTGAACTAGTTAGCTTAAAGTAACGGATAAACAGTTGAAATAGTTAGCTAAAAGTAAAGGATAAACAGTTGAACTAGTTAGCTAAAAGTAACGGATAAACAGTTGAAATTGTTAGCTAAAAGTAACGGATAAACAGTTGAACTAGTTAGCTAAAAGTAACGGATAAACAGTTGAAATAGTTAGCTTAAAGTAACAGATAAACAGTTGAACAGTTAGCTTAAAGTAACGGATAAACAGTTGAACTGCTTTACACGGACTTTAATCAGATAAGTCAGGTTTCACAAGTAAAGTAAAACATGTAAAACTGTCTCCAGAGCGAAAAAATGTATTTCCTAAACAAACGTAATGTGGAAATAGCTACTACTAACAACAGAATTTATGTTTTTGTCAAATTTTAAGGATTAATAATACAAAATTACACCCATATTTCTTGCATGTGTGTGGACATTTGAGGACAGAGGACCAAAACGATTGGTTGAGACATTCGTGGAATTTGTGGGACCGATGATGATGATGAGGATGTAAGATAAGAACGTTTTTAGCCATCCAGCATTGGTGAAGCCCTCCTGTCAATGTTATTCTACTCGCCCACATAGCTTTTTAAGAATGTGTTTTTTAAAAGTTACATCTTACTTTAGACAGAAAATATTCACATACAGTACACAATAACCTTTAAACATAAATGTGATACTTCAACACGTGGTTGCATCTGCATATGTGCAATGCGGACTGACATACAGTGTGCATGCATCCAAATATGTACATGTACGCTAACAGAGTACATATACACAAACACACAGTAGCTTAAAATATTCAATCTAATCCATATATATATGACAGTACCAATAATTCGACAGTGTGATTTTACTTTAGAATAAAATACCTGCATATGTCTGCATATATGCAAAAAGAAGCCACATGTATGACTTACACTATACTAGATGTTGATGATTAATCTATCCTGTGTTTTATAAGCTCATTTCGAAGCTGCTGCTTTAAAGTGAACATATCAGTGTGCACTTTGCAAAGGAGGACGTGTGCACAGCTGGGTTACTCACACATAACCTGGATCTGAGGAGTTTAAGATAATGGCTGTCTCGTGTTTTACTGGGTTATATTTTTCAGTGTCAGACTGTCTATGGGGAAAGCTCTGCAATATAAGGAGACTTTGTTACAAAGAATAATACAGTATATACAGGACATTACACATGGTTCTCTCCTCACCATAATGGTTCAATCAGTTCATATAGTAAATAAGGATTAGTAAGTCCAGACATCTCCTAATTTAATATTATAAATGGTTTAATCTGAAGGTGTGTTCCTGATCCAAATCTATCTTTTACTCAGCCTACTTTTTATTGAGGTATTTATTTGACCAACAGAGGGAGTCAGAGTCCACAAATAAAGCCTCAAAACTTGGACAGATCCAGTGATACTGTAGAATATCCTACAACACATTTCACCTATCAAGTGAAACCTTTTTCAGTGGAAGTGCAAATTGAAATATAACAGTTCAACTCTTATCTACATCATGGCCTCCCATCTCTGTATTCAAATATCCACACCAAGCTTAGCTGACTGAGCAGGAGTTAGTTTTGTTTAAAGGCACAGTCAGTAGTTTTATTCTTGCTGCCTGAGAGGTTTAAAAATATAAATGACAAAAGCATGCTTTAGAAAATGGTCATCCCTAATGTAAAGTATATGTCATAAATGGGTTCAAATATACTAGTGTTTTAAAATGTCACTGGACTTTCATGTTAAGCATTTGCACCTTCCTCATTTAACCATGTGAGGCACTTTTGAGCCCTTACTGGGTCGTCAGCACACTTCAAAGTATAGTTACCTTTTATATTTGAGTCCTGTTTGATATGTTTCACAGTGACAAAAACATCAGTAATCTCACATAATATCAGAAATGTCATATAACAGTATATTAATACTGTATGTTCACATTAACTGAGCCAACTCATAGTGTTTTGAAGTTTTCTACAGTGACCTACAGTTCACCTCTCTAAACATGCATGGACCTTAATTGAGTATTTTTCTGCTTTAAACTTATACTCCACTACTTTTTAGCTGGAAATATTGTACTTTTTACTCCATTATTATTTCACAAGTAGTTACCTGGCAGATTAATATTTTAACAAATATATGATGAGCTTGTAAAATATGATGCATTGTTAAAGATGAAACTACTCAAAGAGTATATAAAGTAGTTTAAATGATCTACAACAATTCATGCATGAGTAATAATAATCCAATAATATACTGTAATATATATAATAATGTAACACTCTGCAAGGGATCATTCTACATAATGAGTACTTTTACTTTAGCTAATGATACTTCTGTACTTTTACTTAAGTTTAAAGGGAAAACTTTGATTGTAGGACTTTACTTTTAATGAAGTGTTTTTACATTGTTTTATTACTTCTTTTGCTCAAGAAAAGGGTGTGGAGACTTCTCCTCCGTCTGCCAAATGCAAAATAATGTAAATAACAGGAGTGAGATGACAACTTAAAACCAGATGAAGCCAAAAAACATTCAGATAACAGAATAGTTGATGTGATCCTCTTTTAAAGAAGTGTTGAAACTCTGCAGCTTTTCCCAACGTCATCCTGCAAGAATCCCCGGGAGAGTTTGTTCCAGAGCACAAACCTGCCCACACACACCCACAGCAGGGGATTTAGATATGTCCGTCTGTCTTATATAAAGAGTAATATCTCTGCTCAAATTCAGCAGTACACACACACACATGCACAAACACACACTTCTCACCTCACCATGAGCCTTTTCCAGCTTCGCCCTCCAATCCCCCGCCACGCTGCATTTAAAGATTCCCTTTATTTCTATTTCTTACTGTCTGCCTTTTGTCACAGCGCTCTGCAACTGCTCGCTGCTCACGCCCTAAAATGTTCCTCTATCTTTGTCTTCCACACTGTCTGCTGGTGTTTTTACTCTTTGTTTTTCATGTTCTGTCATGCTGCAGGTGGAAGTCCTTCTTGCTGCTGGCTGCCAAACCTGCCACACATAAAACAGTCTTTCCAGTTTGCTGGTTTCTCTATAAACAAGCCAGGGTGACAGCAGTTAAAAAATAAATGTAAAAAATAAAAGAAAGTTGGAGGGAAGACAGTGTTTGTCCCAGCGACACAGCAGCTTACTCAACATTTCACCTCAAATATGTTAGGCTTGAGAGTGGTGGTCCAATGTGTCTGTTCTCATTGAGCTTGTGTAACTGAGTGGATTTTGTATCCTCTTAAATCCTTATTTTCTCCTTAAATGTCCCTGTAAGTAGCTTTAACCATACATCATGTGTTGTACAGTATAGGTGGAATTATAGGTGGAAAATACATGTATTCCCTTTCTTTCCAAGAGAAGATAGATACCACTAAATATCTGTCCTGTTAAATATCAAGTTCAAGTACTTTTATTGTCATGTGCACAACAATGACAGTGAAGCAGTCGTGAAATTCTTAGATCTCAGGGTCCGTCCAACTGTGCTCTTACAGATATATGTAAAAGAAATATGTATAAAGAAAAATCACATATAATTAGAATGTAAGACATGAAATAGTGCAGCAGCTAAAATATAGGAATAAAAAATATATATAATATAAAATAAAATATAATAATGTGGTAGCCTATTGAGTATAAATATAGATACTGTGATGTGTACAGGTATAAGGCTACTGCCAGCAGCCAGTTAGCTTAGCTTAGCACAAAGACTGGAAATAGGTAGAAACAGCTAGCCTGGCTTTGCCAAAAGGTAAATAATCTGCCTACTAGCACCTCTAAAGCTCACTAATTAAGATGTTATATCTTGTTTGTTTAATGCGTACAAAAACTGTGTAAAAAGTGTAAAAATGACATGTTGTGGTTTTATGGTGGGGTTATGTGCCAGGCTATTTTCTTTGCCGGGTGCAGTGACTTCTTGATCTTAAAGCAACAAGGGAACAAGACCACTAAATTGGTTTTGAGATATAAGAAACCTCTCTGTTAAAGCATGTACCTCCCTGTAAAACCTGTCTGTGTGCGGATTAAACAAACAAGATATGACGTGTTAATTGATCTTTAGAGGTGCTGTACGGCAGATTTTGTCACCTTCAGACAGAGCCAGGCTAGCCCCCTGTTTCCAGTCTTTGTGCTAAGCTAAGTTAACTGGCTGTCCAAAATAATTTCATTATTCCACATCATGTCATATGGCAGTTACCATAAGTGAGTTTGAGTTCATTAGCATTCATGTTTACAGTTAACAACTGAATAGAAGCAGCATCTATACATGATTGTACATCATAAAAATCTATATACACACATGCAGCCATACATTCATACATACATACACATTTACAAATGCAACCATACACTTAAATACAACCATGCGTACATTTCAAAATACTATAAAAACAACATTTTACATACTAAAAAGAAAAAGCAAACAAACAAAACTTCAGCTATTCATCTTTACCAGTTTGCGATTTCTAAATATCCTTCACATCAACATCCTAGCTGTAACTACAAGGAGACGCAGATTTATCCAAAAATTGTAGTACTTGCAAGTTGCAGACATGGGAATCCTTGCCAGCTTTACCATCCATCCCATATGACATGAACACAGTATTTGATTTGCCCTGCTCGGTAAAAGCTCACACTCCCCACGCCCCTCCAGTTTGTAGTGTAAACTTTTCATTAACAAATATAGTCTCCAAGCCAAAACTGATATTATTCAAGTGATGTCACTTTACGCAGATTTGACATAACTCCTGCAGAGCCACAGAAGACATAATACAAGAGGTGAAGGTCAACGACAATTCATAACAATTAAAAAAGACTATTCTGAGATCCAGATATGAGTATAACTCTAATGAGAGCATTGCAATACTTAATACTTAGTGTAATTAATGATGTAAAAACATGGATTCACTGACACACTGTGCAGACAGAACAAAGCAAACACAGTTCAAAGAGATGATGTACATATGACTGTGTGAGTATTTAACATGCCTTTGAAATGACTGAGATACACAAAGTCATACTAACACAACAGCACAGCTGACTGCAGCCGAATACAGTCATACAGCCAAGCAGGCGTCCAATTGGGTGGTTTGATTTTAACTACTGTGGCTGTTTTATCCCCCTGAGTGTTTATTGCCTAAATAAATGGACCTATGAGGAGCAAGAGCTAACCCCCCTACACACACACACACACACACACACACACACACACACACACATACACACACTGCCAGGCCTTGAGGTAGAGAATTACAGGTATTAGAGTGGCAGACAGACAGGTATGTCTGCTCTGCTTCAGATATGAGCTGAAAGCTCTGTGAGCAGACCGGCTTAGGGCACTTTAATAATACACCCTTTTTGCAAGTGTGTGTGTGTGTGTGTGTGTGTGTGTGTGAAAGAGAGAGAGAGAGAGAGAGAGAGAGAGAGACTAAAGGTGTGTTAGTATTAATCATTAACCGTGTCCCAGTTAATACTATAACATGTTGTTCTAATGTTAGTGTACTAGAAATTAATGTGCGTAATCATTTTTTACAAACAGGAAATTATACAGAACACGATGTAAATGAAACTTTGACACTTTAAAAGGTGGATTTACTCCCCATTACTTTCTGACTGTAAGTGGCGCTGTTCAGCAGTGTTTTGATGGGTGGGTTTGATTTGGTGTAAACACAGAGAGCTATAAATGTTTAGCGATAGGCTGGTATATGAAAGAGCAAACACAGTTCCAAGATCATATATTTGTAGAAAGCATGTAATGTTCAAGTTAATATTTTTGGCAGTGTTTTTGTTGTAATTTTAATATATCCACCTCTGAATCCCAGTAAAATGAAGGTAAATGGATTTGTACAACTCAACAGCGGTTTAAGCTGCTAATACTTCTGTTTTTATGTTTTTAATGTATATTTCTAATGATGAAATTGTACTTGTAGTGGATTATTTTTACATTGTGGTATTGTTACTAAAGGATCTGAATACTCCATCCACCTCTGACCAACACACAGTTAGGACCAGCTGAAAACACGAAACGCCCATCAAATTAAACCACATTTCAAAATGTGGACATTTTTTAGCCTCACTAGTCGGTCGGTCAGTCGGCCGGTCCACATTGAAATATCTCAACTATCAGATGGATTGCCATGAAACCTTTCCCAGACATTCAGGGTCCCCAGAGGATGAACCCTAATGATTTTATTGATCTGACTTTTCCTCCAGCGCCACCATGATGTTGATTTTTGTGGTTTTGAGTGAAATGTATTGACAACTATTGGACGGACTGTTGGTACAGACCTTCATGTCGCCCTCAGGATGAACTGTAATCACTTTGTTATTGTGAGCACATTAGCATGCTGTTGTTAGCATGCTGTTGTTAGCATTTAGCTCTAGCTGCCTGAGGTAATATGTCTTTTAAATCTAAGCTTAAAACCTGCTTTAATCACACCGCTTTCCCTGATTTCATCTGATTCTAGTTTTATTCTGTTTATGATTTCTGCCATTTTTTAAAACATTTTTTATTTGGTTTGTTTAGTACTTTTATTTTTTTATGTGTTTCTGTGTTATGCTTTATGTGTTCTTTGCTTGCTATGTGAAGCCCATTTGTAACTTTGTTCTGGTAAGTGCTATATAAATAAAGATATTATATATTAGATATTATTATTATCGCTGTGCAGAGTACAGAGCTGCTGGCATGGCTGTAGACTCTTAGTTTTATTTAGAAATACAAGATTTTCTTCAAGACAGTAAGTAAAGCTTCATTCATATAGCACTTTTCAAAACCGCAGTTACAGTTACAAAAAGATTGTAATAAATTGAATAAATATTTAAATCAAAGAAAGACAAGCAAAAATGGTTAAAGAATAAGAGCAAACTGGAGGAAGCAAGCATCAATAAAATGCTGTTGAGGATAAACAGATTTAATATTTTAGGTCTTGAGGTAACACAAACCTTTTTCTTTCATTATCTTAAAGTCTAAGCGCTCTTAGCTGTGGTGTTGGAGATCACCTGTCAGTCAAAGTGTCGTTCTGCAGGTGACGCTCTTTTCTCAGTCTTTCTGTCGAGGAGGATCTCACTGAAACGTGACACAAATGTGATCAAGATACAGAGCAAATAAACTGGACACATGTTGAATCCCTGCTGTGTTGCAGCTCGCAGATAAAGATGATCGTCCCATAAAAGTGTGGCATGAAAACTGGAGAATAAGGAGAAGATTTTGAGGTTTTCTCTTTCTTTTGATGCTCTCTGGTAAAGTGGGACTAAGGCCTCATACAGGGCAGAATTCATTACTCCAGATTGAGCTGGGTCACACTCTCTAATCCCAGACCCCTACCTGTCTGACTGCTACAGAGCCATGGGAAAAAAACTCTCTCGCACGCACTCAACTTCATTTCTCACACACACACACAAACACACTTTCTTCCTCCTCCTCCTCCTCTTCTCACCCAATCCTCCGGCTCTCTCGCCCCAAATCCCTCCTGGAATCTCAGACCTGTGTGTGAACCAGACTGCGGTCTGACTGATATGAGTTTTTAAAGACCGAGACCGATACTGATCCTTTTGGATTTGAAGATGCCGAACAGCCTCCAGATCTTTAAATCAGACTACTTTTGTGACAAATAAGTTTAAGTATCCAGTGTTGCTCTCTGAATTTCCTCCTAGTCAGTGCAGAAAAGCCTCTGGAGCAAACCTCTAGAAATAACAGATACGACTACTAATATTTATCATAAAAATCAGTTGAGGTTACAGGCTTCCCATATATAACCAATTAAGTATTAATTTTAAGTATTTAATCAATCAAACTGCATCATATGAGTCATATCAGGGGTGGAGCACACACACAAAACCACATCAGATTTTTAATAAACCCATTATTACTCACATAAATTCTTCTAAACCATAAACAATAAAGAGATCCAGCCGAGCAGACAGACAGTGATTAGTTATTTGTTTATCAGACGGTGGAGTCGATGTAGAGTAACATGGTCAAATATTATCAGCAAAAACATTTCATGATTTTTTTTTTCTCCTAAACTTTGGTCCCAAATGAGTGAAGTTTGCCACAAGACGCAACAACATAGTTGTAGTCCGTTTATACTGAATATGCTTGGACTCATATGTTCAATATACTCTCCAATTTGTTTAAACCATAGAAATCTTCATAATCATATCTGGTATCATTTCATACACATACTGTACATCTCACTTTTAATATATTTTAGTAGAATGTATGCATTGTCGTTAAGTCAGACATTTCAATTATTATTATTATTTTTACTGCATGATTAATTGGCTATCCTACAAGCTGCAGTAAATTTACCAACAGCAATTAAGTCTAATCTTTGCTGCCACCGTGACAAAAAGATATTTGCTCGGTTTCTTGTTATAACGTGAAAATTGTCTTGTTTTAACGAGATCATTTCACATACCAACACGTTACGTTATTATGACATATTTTCTCATTAGTACTAGATACCGAATTATTGAGTTTTTGCAAGAAACCTTTCTTGATATAACTACATTTTTCAACTTTTTTCTTGTTATATCATGAAAATCTTCTCGTTATTAAACAAAATTAACTTAAATCCAATTAAAAGACAGAAACGTTTCTTGTTATAACATGATAAGATAGTATGTTGTTAAAATTGAATAATTTGGTATCTAGTAATGACAAATAAATTGCCTTAATATCATGAAAAACATTTTGTTATAACGTCAAAGGGATCTCGTTAAAATGAGAAAATCTTCACATTATAACGCCAAACTGGGCAGATATTTTTCTTGTCATAAATATCTAACTATATTATCTAACTAGCTCATATGGCTATTAGCTATTTCATATTGTAGGTAGCTCACCTGTCCAACAAATGTCATCGCAGCTCTACGTCAGCAGTTTCCCCGGCTCCGCTTCAGTTCCCTTCAAATAATAAAAATACTGCAGCTAGTTTTGGGGGTTTTTTTGCAGCTTCAGGCGTTTCTCCGAGAGAAATGTGCTAAACGTGACCGGGTGTGTCTGACTGATGCTGTCGGCATGAAAGAGTTTGTTTGCAGTCTGTATTAGCTTATCATCTTCAAAAGTGCATTCCCTGCAAATGGAAGAATAAAGAGAGACCTGAGGTGAAGGCGAAGGTGAAAGGTTATAGTTCAGGGAGGAGGTGGGAAAAGGAAACCAGCAGAGGAACAGACAGTTTAGACGTCACTGATTTCCTTCCTACTGCAACAATGCACCACAGAATAACAAAACGCTAAATAAGAGTAAAGTGAGCAGAAACAATGCTATTATTTCCTTTGTAGTCTAAAGAAATAGATATTATAGACATTAGTAATATTGGTTTGTTTGAAAATGAGACACTCATCAGTGCTTAATGGGAGTCCTGTAGCTCCTGCACCTGAAGAAAAGTGTGTTCATACTGTCAGATTTATTTATGTTGTGACCCTATCAGCACATATATGTAGTGTCTCCACGTCTCCTCTGTGACGACAAGGCTGCTGTTCGCCAAGAAATAGTAAAAAAATAATTTTACGTTGCTGCCTAAATAAGAGAAACTCAAGTTGATCACCATCTATTAAAACGTGAGAGAGCGGTTGTTGCAGAGAGGAAGCCTCTGACTGTTGTTTGTGCCCGTGCTCAACAGGAAGTATGGATTTACCCCCCAGTTCCAGTGGGATTAATTAAATACTCACTCAGCATGATCAATAACACACTGGATGTCTATGAGAAGCATTTAGGTAGAAGTCCACACAAGTATACGCGCACAAGTTATATCACTGTATTTTTTATGAAAACTGAGCATACTTGTGAATTATAAATATAAAAACAGACTTATTTAAAGAAATTGAATACTGGAATAAACAATAACCTTTTCAAAAGTATCATCATGGGTTGAAAAACACGTATCAGTGTGAATCAGATGAACCACACAGCAGCTGCCTCGGGCTTAATAACCACAGCAGGCAGTGACTCCGGCCTTTTTGCTTTTAGCGTCTCGTGTCTGTGGCGAGCTTCGCTTTTAGCTTCCAGCCTCTCACACTGTATTTAGGTGTCAGCCTCTGCCAGCCGCGGCGGTGACACGTGTGGGTATTTCAGCAGTTAGCCGTCATTAGCGGTTTCAGTATTTTCTGCAGCTCAACCAGAGATGAGCTCATCTTCTGCTCAGAGCTCAAGTTCTCCTCGCTAACACACAGAGAGGTCTCAGGATGAGTCTCGACGCATGTAACGTCAGGTATGTGGAAAGTAACACCTGATCTTGTTGCTGGTCATGTTTTATGAGCACTTTTATGTTTTTTCCTTTGAGTAATTTTACTTCAGTTTTGACTGAAGGTAGCAACTAAGGTTGTTTTCAATATCGATTAATCCTCATTAAATTGACAGAAAACATCCTGAAATTGCTTGTTTTGTTCCAACATCAGTCGAAAAAAACCCAAAATATTGAATTTACAATGATACAAAACAGAGATGTATGTTTTGAGAAGCTAGGACGAACAAATGTTTGAATTTTACTTGATAAATGACTTCTTGATAAATTACATAATACATCATCTACAGATTTTGTTGCCTACGATACATCATGAGGTTTTTAAATTGTATCTGGATCAAAGTAATGGAAGAAACGTTGACATTACAGGCTGAAATTTAGCTTTGATGTCAGCTAGCTTGGTTGTAAATCCATTAGCCTTCCTCACTAAGTTAATAACTAACAGTGAAATAAATGTCTAATGTTAAACCTGCGTTTTACTTGGCCACTTGGGTTCAGCGGAAACAAGCTGTAAACACTGCAAACACCAATACTGACATTTTAAGACCTTATAAAGTTGATATAGCTAACATGTTAGCTAACAGCTGCCATTTGGAGTCCTGTTTGTGTCTCACCCCACTCCTGAGGGAAATATCTGTCTCTGGACACTTTGGACACCGTGGTTGTTGTTATTCCTCTCACCCGATCACCTCGTGCTGGTCGTGAAAGACCACGAGCTGATTGGCTGAGGTTCAGATATGACTGGTTGATCGGTGTAGCCTGACATGTCTCACGGCAAGAATTTAAGGCACCGTGATCAATTAATCTGAGATAGTGGCCATCTTCAAAGACAGAAATGTTTTGTGGTCTGAATCCAGTATAGCAATGTCGTATTTAAGGTACTTGTTGTTGACTGTACTGATTTTTGCTTTGTAATACCCTCAGTTGTACTCTGCTTTGTACACACAAAATCTGGGAAAGCATACTTCTGCTTCACAAGGATGTTTTGGTATTTGTTTTTTTATCCCTGGCAGCATTTGTGTGTGTTTGTGTGTGTGTGCACGTCTTGTTTGTACCGGGCTACATATTGCAAACAGGCTTAATGTTTTACACTAGTGACAGCCGGGAGTCACTCCCAAAACATCCATTGTGACTCTCTCTGTCTGTGTGTGTGTGTGTGTTTGTGTTTGTGTGTGTGTGTGTGTGAGAGAGACACCAGACGATCCATTGTTATGTGTTTGCTGACATGGTGCATCATCCGCTGGGTTGCTACTGTTGCTTTCCCAGCAGCACAATGAACAGGCAACGCAGAGATGCTGAGCCCAACACCCCACGGCTTTATTTAGCTGAATGACACACACACACACACACACACACACACACACAGCAGACACAGAGAGAGAGAGAAATGTGTGTGTGTTGCCATCTCAAAAGGAGTGAGAGGACAAGGGTTCAGACGTTTTTACAGTAAAGGAATTCATTTTCTTCAGCTACGGCAAGAACTATAAAAAATACTTTTAGGCATAAGTAAGCTATTTAAAATCTGATCTGACTGGATAAGAACTGCTTGTTTTCTTTTTTGCAAACAGGTTGAAGATTAGTTTCTGGAGGTGTGGCTGCATCTGAAATTGTTCATTTGCCAACACGACAGGCAGCAATGTGCTCTGAACGCTGCATTGAGGGTCATTGAAATGCCAAATGTAGAAAATGAGACAAGAATCTGCACGAGTTATAAAAGCTTCATTGTTCCATATCTGCTATCTTGAGTTTTGGTTTTTGAAAGGGAATAGATAAGATTAAACTAATGCAGCTAACAGCAAGATCAAAGCAGAGTTTAAGAATAATTATACACAATTTCAACCCCACAAAATTAGCAGGAGTTCAAAGGAACAGTAAATGTGCAGGTTTAAAGATGATGCATACTTTGAGCATTATGTTGGCATTAACAGGTTTATAAATTGTCTATGCAAACAAAATAGCACTATCGAATATGGAAGTGCATCATGTAGTTATTGTGTTGTGCACATATGATTTGGATATGTGCATTAAAAGCTGTTCACATTATATCCAAACTCCTGATGGTGGAAGCAAAGTCTTCAACATGCAAGAACAATGAGTACCAGCTTTTTCCCCGTTCTCATTTACAGACGATTTGCACACATCAGTTTCACAAATAAAATGTTGCAGACTCTGATTTCTTTTTGAACCAAAATAACCAACATGGCCGTCAATCCGCCGACATTTGCTGATTAGCATTAATGCATGAAGTACAGCTTAGGCCAATGGGATTGTCATACTTTGTTTTTTTAAAGTATTAGTATATTAGTATAAAGTTTGGACAAATTGGTGCTGGAAAGTTCAGGGGATCAGCAAAGTTATTACAACTGATCCTGATGGGAAGATGAAGGTGTGTACCATCTAATATCAGCTGACCGTATTCTTTGTAATTTAAAAAAGTTAATTTTGTTACCGCATTCAAACAGGCCAAAGGTTTGGGTTTTTGAAGAATGTTTTATCTTTGTTCAAGTGATTTACGTATGTTGCACTTCATTCCTGCCAGATACCTTTATCCTGTCATTACTATACTGAATATGACGTTTGTACTTAATGTCACAGTCAGAATCTGAAACAGGTTTATTGCCAAGTAGGTTTTTAACATACAAGGAATTTGCCTTGGTGTTGTGCAGAACAGTCAAAATATACAAAGTAGGAGAAAATACAACTATGGCAAAAAGTAATCTAATGTATAAAATACAAATGTACAATAAAAATCTGTATAACATATATTCTATTATATAAAGAGAGCGAATACAGTGATTAAAACAAAGGCAATGAATTCTCAATTCATAATTCATATTTCTGGATGTTGGATATCCCGGGAATAAACACGAGACCAAACACAGAATCATCCCATTTTTCTGCCGTTTCTGTCGTGACCTTTCATAATTAAAGGCACGACATACACAACATGTCATGCGAGCTCACAGAACAATGCAGAGCAAACAGCCTCATGTCACGGTTTCTTTCATACTTCGTTAAGTCAATAGAAACTGTGGCCGTTATTATCAAGGTTTAGTTCAAGAACATCCTCTCCTTGCTCTCAGCGCTGTATGTGAGGTGGAGATATCCAGAGAGAGAGAGATAATGACAAAGGAAAGCTCCATCAGAAGAAAAAAAAACCTTCCATGAATTATTCAACTCTCCCTTTGTGTGCTCTCCATTTATCTCTCAATCCTCTCTTTTTCTCCTCTCTTCCCTGAGATGCTACAGACTCTGACAGCTTTATTGTAGCTGCTGGGAGCTACTCAGCATGTGTGTGTGTGTGTGTGTGTGTGTGTGTGTGTGTGTGTGTGTGTGTGTGTTTCTATTCTCGTGTTCGTGTGAAGCTCAGGGCCGTTTGTGATGTGTGTGTGTGTATACTGTGTAAGTGCTGTATAATAGTGCAATAGTGCTTTGTGTCCACCCCCGCACCACACACACACACACACACACACACACACACACACACACACACACACTCACTCACACCACTTTAAATAGCCTGGTAATTAGACAGGCAAATTATAGTCCTTTCTGCCTGCCTGCAGCTGAGGACTGTGGGAAACGTAGGCAGCTTAAGTGTTTCCTTTATTGCAGGGATGGCAAAGGACCAGGAGTGTTTTTGGATTTCTAAAGGCAGAGGGGGGGAAAAAAGGAGACTGGGTTGGTGTGATTATCAGTTGGGGCAGCTGGATTCAAAAAGTTCGTCACGATTTTGGTTAGAAAGAGCAGAGAGGTGTAGGAAATACTCACTGATTAATTTGCTTTTTTTTTAAAATAATGATGATGATGATGATGATGCACCCAAAGAAACAAAGGGGGGGAAAGATTTCTGAGAGATAGTAAACAGAATGTGACAAACGCAAGTAAAAAGAGACACACAAAAAAGCAAATATCTTGTTTTCCTTCTCCTAAACTAGAAAGCATTAAGAGACTGCACAATCCTCTAAATACACTTATTAATAGAAGGTGTGGGTTTTTCTGTTTCTTCAGTCATGTTGATTGGCTGATGGCATTCATTTTTGGAGAACATCTAAATCTTGTCTGGAAATATTATGACTGTAAGGACAAATTGTGCAAAATTTGCTGTGACTCATTATTATTTATTACAATTTTAATTTAGCTCATTGCTGTTGAGCCATGTATAGATGACATGACATTAAATGTGGTAGGAGAGGAGATATGTGTCCCTGTTATCTAAACCTGGTTGCACACTTTGACAGTTTATTCAAAATACAACAACACCATGAGGAATGTGGAGACCAATAATATATAATATAATATAAACTGTTGATTTGTGTTCATACTGGTGGCAATAATGCCTTAGTTGGAGAGTGGCAAACTAAACAATTTAAATGTTAAGACTTACAAGGCTGACATAACAACAATCCTACCACAAGGTCCATAAACAGCTGTTCTGGAGCTTTCAATTGAATCACACGCTCTTCCTCAGCAGATGGAGTTTCCCTCAGTCTTTTTATCCAACATGGATCAGAAGTCGTGTCAACTTCTGCTTCCAAGGTTAAAAATATGTTATGTACCAAATTTGGTGAAGATGGTGAATGAACTGAATTTGTAGGAGAAGAGTCAGAAGAACATGGCGGACAACTGAAATTTGCTTATAGCCTATATATACTGAAGGACTTCCTCACCTCACAGTTCAGGTGTTATGAGCCAAAATGTAGCGTCTAATAAATGACCAAATGGTGGTGCTTGTTCCTTGGGCCACTTTCTCAATTTCTACCAAATTTCATTGGAATTTATTTTTAAGACATCCTGCTGTCTAACAAGCTGACAAACAAATGCAACCAAAAACCAAGTATAGACCAAGTATGACACAATGAAACCCCCAATCCAAGCAGCCAATCAGCAAAGTAGGAGGGGAGGAGAATATGTTGGAAAGGTAAACAAAACAAACAAAAATATAATAAATAAATATTGGATCAGATTTGGTATTGGCGGACACTCAATATTAAAGGACTCAGGTTAAAAAAAACTTGACTGGGACGTCTCTACTTTTAACTTTCTGATGAGAAATGTTAATACTTCAAACAGAGTCTCTGGCATTGGGGCCCCCTGAGCCCTTTGGCCCCTCAGTCTGTACCTGCTAGGCCAGTGTGGCAATCCATGCATACCAAATAAATCACCTCCGTGGCAGAGATAATAATTAGACGAACAAACTAATACTGCATTCATCGTCAGTAGCTGTACCATGCCGTGGATGATGCACATGTCAGCCTCCAAACTGTAATTACAATCTTGAGGAGGGTAATTTCTATGTCATTGTTTCCAAGTTGTACCAACAAAGATGTCTTGTAAACTGACATTCAAGCAAACAGAGAGCAGATTTACACTATAGTGTTGCTTATATTGCGTTTTAATTTAGCCAGCGTTAATTACCTCGACAGACAGGAGGCCAAATAACAAAATAATCCCATTGTTTTCAGGAACGAGCCAGTCAGCTGATTCTGCACAAACTGGTTTCTGCTGCTTACTCACACACACACACACACACACACACAGAGGCACACAGGTTAGCAGATTCCATGCAGACAGGTACAGCAGCATTTACACTGTGTGACCTATTGGTACTTTGAATATGTGAAACTGGTCTAACAGGCAGTGCAGCCTTGTGTCTCCCTCTTATCTCACCTCTAAAACACAGAGTACAGAGCGTTTGACCCAGTCAGCTGGGTCAACAGTTATTTTTTTGCTCTCAACAGACCTACGAATGTGAAGTGAGTTTGCGTTGTCATGGGAACAGGTGTGCGCAGAATGCTAGATGCTACTATATCAGAATTTAGGCTAACATTAGCGACTTTGTCCCTACTCTTTATTACATTTGGGTAAGTTTCCAGCAACCCCAGACAAAACTTGTTATCTATCTCTGTTAGTCCTCATCCTTTTCATTCTTGAAACATTTAAAGTGATAATATAGGTATGCTTTTTTTGCCTGGGACATGTAGCTTTAGCTTCAGTCTTTTAGCATGATATCATGTATGTAGCTAATGCATAATTAAGACCCTTTTACAGGGTCCTTGTGTTAAAACGAGTCCGCTGGAACCATTAAAAAGTCAGCAGGAGTGTTTTCAACCAATTCATGTAGCTAATGTTAGCTTAATAAGCTAGCTAGCTACAGGTGATAAAATCTGCAAGTGATAGCTGTTATTTCAGATGGTCGTCGGCTAGAAATGAGAAGCTGCTTTTGTGTCCGTCTGACTGAAATCAAGGACCCTTTGTTTAAAAAATTAGTAAGCATTTCGATGGTAAATCTGCCAACCGTTAGCACCGTCAACTCTGAAGGCCTAGCAACAGTAACTAAAGGGGGGGGGGGGCTTAGCCTGTGGTCAGCTGAACAGTGCAGCATAAACAATGTACACATAGGCTGCAACATAAAAAAAGCAAACATGTTGACATTGATAAGAGGAGAGCAGGGTCACTGATATCATTGCCTCTGTGTGTGTGTGTGTGTGTTGACTCTATGACTGGTTTACTGGTATAATAGAACTGGTTCTATAGGGGCCTTTGTGTGTTTCTGTCGCAGTCTGCTGGTGACAAAAGCTGACTTAAGTGGAGTGGTGCTGAGTGGTAGAGGCTGACACACACACACACACACACACACACACACTATGTAGATACTGAACTTGTAGTTATTTGATTGACACTATATTTCAAACTATAGAGAAACCCTTGTCGTGCAAATTTCATCACTTAGTGATGGACAATAATGTTTTTTTTTAATCTGAATACTCTGCAGTAATGCGCTTAAGTACTGTGTGATTAATTTAGTACAAGTCTTCCTACCAGTGTGACAGTAAAGGTCATTTGTCTGTATATTCCAAAATGACCTATATGAACATTTTCTGATCTGCTTCCCTTGTAGTTAAAGGGCCAGTTCAACAAATCGTAAAATGACTTGCCATGCAGGTGGTTTTGGTTTTATGTGCCAAGGATTTGAGATATCCATCTAAAAAGTTAAGGAAAAATCTTTTAAAAATGTAGTGAAACTGTAATGTTGTCAAGTACAATAGGAATGTCAAGATACTAAAACGCAGTCACTCCTCTGTAGATGTATACAGTTCATTAAGATAATAATAACTCTACACGTTACAAATTCTCACTTAGCTCATCTCAAACATGTCTAAATGTGTATGTGTATGAACATGTATGGAAGCAGCAGCACTTTAATGAATGTGGGAACTGTTGCCGCTGTCACTGTTGCCATGGTCCATTCAATAAATTGACCTTTACAACCAAACAAGGCCTTTGAATGATGTGACCTGTGTAATCCCTGTTTCCCCCTTAAATGTTAATGGCCTTTGTACTCTGGGTGGTCTGCTAAGTGATTTAACTGAGAAATGTCATTTATTTTGCTATAATTGAGTTTCAAACTATATTATGAATATATATATATTTTATGGTTTTAATCAGAATCCACTGGCCTTTCTGCTTCCAACAAACTAAGATTTATTTAGAAACATGATTTTGACCTCGATCGGGGAGGGGTTTGCAGTCTGCTGCTGGCTTGTACCGCTGAATGATGGCTGCACCTGGTTCAAATGAGGACTTTCCACATTGCTGCTGGTCGGGGAATGATGCTGCTCTGGAGAACTGGCCGAGAAGCCTGGCTGTCTTTCCATCTGTCTGGCAGAGGGAGTCTAGTGTTTGCATGTGTTCTTTTGTTGAAATACTTGTGAGTACAAAAAGACATAAAACAAATCCTCCAAAGTGAGGATCAGTCTTTATTATCTCAGCTGTGCCTGACGCTTTAACTCTGACAGCATGTGAAGTAATCCATAATGTCCTCCACACTTGTATACTGTGTGTATACTGTCCACAATTCTGATAGGAGACGTCCATCAGCCAGAGTTTCCTTGTAGTTCTTCCCCCATCCACTGACGTCACGTAATGTCAGTAAACACGACTCATAGGGCCATAAAGAGGACACTGTCAGGTACTGTGGGAGTCATCAGCATATCTTCTCCCTTTGACTGATATATGGAAATCAGCTGGGAAACTGGCAAAGTCCTCCTCCTTTACCTCCATCACCTAAATATGAAAATACAGTTTTGTTATACTGATATAACTTACAACTTGAAAAATGCCTACTAAGTTACAGATTCCAGCAACACAATTAACAAGTAAATAAATAACTGTGTTTCTTTGTTAATTATTCACTTATCTATGGCATCACATTCTAATAATATAAGGTCATGAAACCCTATAAAGGTGGTTCTCGCAGACGCCGCAAAAGAGTTTCCTCTTTTTGTCTTTTAGATCAGTGGTTCCCAACCCAGGGGTCAGGACCCCCACATGCGGACGTAAGATGAAACTCAGGGGTCACAAGACAAATTAAGAGGACAGGAACCAGAAGAAGAAAAAAAAAACACACACAGAGAATCACTGTTGAGAAATATCACATGATCTTCCTCAGCAGACGAATTGTAGATGTTGAGATGTGACTTCTTGTCCGTGTTAGCTCAAAAGCTGAGTGATGTGTGGTATGACCGAAAGCTCCAGGACAGCTATTAAATGGACCTTGTGTTGAGGTTGTTTTTTAAACTACTGTTTCCAAGGTCAAGGATAAACTTTGAACCTCACACAATATTCTGTTTATGTCTTCAGATTCTAATCTTTGCCTGTTTTCTAGTGAATTACTGGTTGATTTTACTTCATCCAGCCTCAAAAAGTGAAATGAAGAAAATAAAATCCCTCTCTTGTTGAACTGCTAACAGCTGGTAGACATATGAAGCTGAAAAAGGTTGAAACCACTGTTTTAGATGATACTTTATAGTGATTTGGTAACAACGGAACTTGACCTAAAGCATTTCTTATTTACCATAGTTGGTTTAGGATTCATATTTAAGTGTTTATTCTGGTGCTAATTGACTTCAGTAAATCATTTTCCACTTAGCTGCACTCACAGGCTTTTTTCCTCTTTGTGTGGCTTCGAAATTTGGCTTCACTCATGATACTGAAAGACTTCTACAAACACAAGATAGAGATGACACATCCTATAAAAACTTGGTATGATCAAGAGATATCACATTTATCTATTTAACATTTGAATTCATGCAAAACAGGATTTTGGAATGCATTTATACGTTGGCAGGTTGGTAAATAATTGTTGTGTGTCCAAAAGTGGTAACTTCATCTCCTACATAAGTCAGGAATCGGAACTATGTTTCTATAGAAAACCAACGTGGAAAGTCTATAAAACGTTCTAACCTGCCATCTTCACCATGTTTGTTTTTCATAATCCGTGTATGTGTTTACCAGATTATTCCAGCCCAGTTATAATGTTAACATGCGTCAACCCAAAACAGCCCTGCAGCTGTTTTAAGAAACCACGTTTAGAAAAGAATTCTCCATACTTGCAACCACAGTCGCTGATGCCTTTTCCAGATGCCTGTCAACGGCCGCTCTGCCCAACACGAGCTTCCCAAACATCTGTGAAACTCAGCTCCTCTCTGTGGGTTTGTCACCTCCTCTCTTCCACTCCTCCCTTCCTTTTCTCTCTCTGTTTGCATCTCCATCTCCTCGTTTCTGCCGTGTTTCTAGCCCGCTGCTTTGCATCAACGCAGGGAGCGCAGCAGAAACTTAATAAGTCTCGGTGGATTGCAGATGGTCAGTGCGGTGAGACAAAACAAAGATGGATCTTGTTTGTTACACTGTTACACACCAGTTCACTGGCTCCCACATCAAGTCTGATACTGAAGAGAATAGAATAGAATAGATATGTTGTCCAGTAAAAGCAACATGTTAAATATGTTCCTTATATTACAAATTTAATCATCTAGTGCTGCGTGACCATTGAAACGTCGTTAGTATCACGTGATACACATTGGCGTATGCTGCTAGTTGGCGGCGGGAATGTATATATAATGTATATATAATGTATATATAATACGAGTAAAGTTAGCAAGCGCTAGCAGTTATGCTTATGCTTATCTGCAAATGCCTGGGAAGTGTGTGTTTAATAATGTTTGGCTTTCAAACGACAAATATAATACATGGCTCAAGAGAGAGACAGATCCTAGCCTGCGCCCTGTGATCACTATATAGGCCTATCTATTTTAAACTATTTGAATAAAGTCATGGAAATGGGGTAAAATATTATGAAAAAGTTTTGAAAATTCATTGGTAAAAATGTGTGGAAACCCTGAGTAAATAAAGTGCCAAACAGCAATAAGGTGTAAAGAAAGAACATTTGGCAAAAAGATTGTAGCTCAAGATTAATTTGACAAACAGCGGGATGCATGAAGAAAAAAAAACCTGGAGTGAAGGAAAGAAAAAAAGGATGGAGGGAGTTAAGAGAGAAAGGTAGGAAGGATATTTGGAAAGGAGGAAGGAAGCAGCAGCTGCTTCCACTCGCACCATGTTTCACAGTGAAACATCTGAATTTAACTCAGTCAGTATTAGAGATACTGATAAGCTTTATATATTTTAAATGCAGAACAAACTTTACTTTGTTTGTTTCACAGCCTTCAGAAAGAAAAATGTCTCATTTGACATCATTCAGAGCAGTAGCTCAAAGTATGGTATTAAAGGACTGATTCCACATTTTGGGAAATATGTTTGTTCAGTTTCTTGCTGAGAGTTAAATGAGAAGATTGGTTAGCTTAGCTTAGCATAAAAATTGGAAACAGGAGGAAACAGCTAGCCTGGCCCGGGCGAACAGTAACAAAATCCACTTAGCAGCACCTCTAAAACTCACTAATTAACATGTTATATCCTGTTTGTGTAATCAGTGTAAATATCTGTAGTTTTACAGAGGGTTATGTGCCTGAAGTCACTGTGCCTGGCCAGGCTAGCTGTTTTCCCTTGCTTCCAGTCTTTATGCTAAGCTAAGCTAAGTGTCTCCTGGCTTCGTATTCCATAGACAGATGTGACAGTGGTGTCAGATTACTTCCACGTGATACCATTTGTAGCACTTCATCATACGTACTATCCATGCACAGCACACATATGAACGGCTGAAAAGGTACAGTATGGGTCTGAACTATATATGGTATACAATTATATAGGCAACATCTAAAACCTGAGAGATCCTCATTTCCTTACTTTATTTTGTCTTTTTGGTTTCCTCTGCACCTTCCAGGAACATCTGTCCAGCAGTGGGTGGGTCCTCTGTGATCGGAGGTCTTTTTCTTTGGATTTTCTGTTCATGAGTTTCTGTCTGTGCTTTTTTTCCTGTTCGTTTCTTCGTCTTGTGAGGCTCATCAAAGCATAGTTTATTTATTTCCAAGAAACCAGAAACATAGAACACACCACCACCTCTCCTTAACGAAGTGTTTATGACAGAAAATGTAAAAACATACATGCTTTTTTTTTTTTACACTTTTCTCACACTCTTTGTACAGTCTGCTAATATGAATGTATGTGTGCACGTTAAATGCATAAATAAAGGTAAATTTAGTAAGTAAATGAGATTTCTGATGGGAGATTAGAAACACAATGTTAGCATGTTGTGCTATGTTAGATATCTGCATCACAGGGTCTATGACGTATTTCATTTTATTTTATTTATTTAAGTCTAGTTTTAAAAGCTGAGCTCTTTTGGACACACCGCGTCAATTAATCTTTTCATATTTATTAAGCACGTTTTTTGTTTTTTTTTATCCCTCTTTTGTGTTTGTTTTTGTTTGTTTTTAATTCTCTGTCAATCATTTATTCTTTTTTTTGTCCTTTTCGCTGTTTAGTTTGTAAAACACAAAAATGTTATTTGCATTGAACTCATCTGTAAAACTGAAAAACCAACCAAAAAGCTGAGCTCTTTCGCCTCTTTAACGTTGTTTCTTGATTTGTGACAGTAACGTAATGGTAACACGTGGACGACGCTGGTGCTTGAAAAACAGATAATAAAAGTTTGTGTTGGCTGTGAGGAGTTCAGTTGTTAAAGAGGACATCCTTATCAAGCTGAAAAAAAGTTAAAGTGATTCAAGCAGCTGTCTCAGAATCTCAGACACACACCCCAACTCATCTTGTGTTGTGAGGCTCTTTGGTCTGAAGCAACAATGAGAAAATTAAGAGAAGAAGAAAGAAGAGCGTGACATTGATAAAGTATGTGTTTGATGAACATAAGAAACAGTAAAAACACCACATGACAAAGACACAGTGGCTGAATAACACTGAACTACTGTGCTCTTTGATATTAATATGAGCTGAACTGGAAGGGCTTTATATATATATATATATTTATATATATATATATATATAACAATTCATTAGAGCCATAAACGCAGCAATTCATTTAGGCTTAACAACATGTGATTAAGTTTCTCAGTTAGACCAACAATGGCTGGCTTGTCTGATGAACAAAAGCAACAAATGTGTCATAGTTAACAGTGCAGGATATTTGTCAGTGAGTCACGGTGCTGTGCATGTATGTGTGTGTGTGTTTGTGTGTGTGTGTGTGTGTGTGTGTGTGTGTGTGTGTGTGTGTGTGTGTGTGTGTGTTTGTGCTAGTTTTTGATTTAATTTTACTGTCTAGTTTGCATATTAAATTATATTAAGTATGGAAAATGCATGCTTAAAACATGCACGTGAATACATTTTTACAATAGGTATGATAATGTAGGTCATTTTGGGGCAAATAGGATTTTATGATATAGTATATATGACCTTTTCTATTACATGGACATCAAGATTTTCTCATGGCAGACTTGTCAAACACAGGTGTAACTAATAACATTGATAATGGCTGCATTCCATTCAGGTGTTTCATTTCCAGGGTCCTGGTATTGTTCATGCTGGTTCACTGGCTAAATGGATCAGAGCCATTATTAAGTCTTGGTCACACCAGGAAGTGGTAAAGTGAACTCTATGCGACCTTGCCAAATAGGTGGAGCTATAAGCTTGGTGATGTAGTGACGTAGTGTTGGTTGGCTTGTAGCTGGTGAGCTAACTGCTAGCTGCTGGCTAGCTGGGAACATGCTAGCACTAATTGATCACAAGAGCTCTCCAAGCTTGCTGGCTTGCTAAGTGTCAGTTAGCAAGCTAGCTAGTTTTTTTGTTGCTCCAGCAGAGCGGGGTTATTTAAAAGTGGATGGTGAAACACAGCTACAACATTTTGGACTCTCCAGCTCTCTATTCGCTCACGATTTGCTTTTGGTCATTGCTGAAAATTTGCGTGTCAGAGTTCAACAAAGTTGTACTTAACATGAAAGATTCGCGAGAATTTACTTTTCCCCCTCGAGACGTTTTAAAATGCTGGTGTGACCAAACCTATAATGTTGTTAGTTGCTTTTCTTGCTATGAGAAGTCTGGTCTGCTGTAATAAAAAACCAACTTCAGAAAGGTTGTTCTGGCAATGAAATAGAAAGTGTGAGCAGCTTTTCTTTCAATAACCGAATTAAAGCATGTCTCAGTAGATTGTCCAGCGGTTTTCATTGTTCTTAAAACCCTTGTGAAAAAGTAAAAACAGATAAAACTCTACTTTCTGATTCAGAGTGAAAAATAAAATCAATAAAATGTACTTTCCAAGTCTTTACAGCTATTTTTGATTATTGTTGTACAGTATTTTATAAAGCTACAGTCACGACGAAAGCTAAATGTTGTTCGCTGCTCGTTGATAACCAGCTCATACATGTGATCAGTCACAGATATTGTGTTTGTAAAGCTTTGCATTGATCTCTGAGATGAACATGGATGACCCTGATCAGCAAATACACGACGCACAAGATGTCATCAATTAGAAAGACAGGCTACCTGTCTCAGTGTGATGAATGTGATGAATAAAACATCACATAGGTGCTTTTGCTGACGGCACGTGACGTCTCTCTAAGCAGACTTGGCATTAATCCAGACTCAGAGTATTTGTGTCACATGAGCCGATCACCTTTTATAGAAATGAGCAGAGAGAGGCGTATTAAGTGATCCAACATGCTGTACACTCTGTGGCTATGTTATTTCTGTTATAAGAGCTTGCAGTCATTTGTTCACACCTTTAAATTCCTACAGTACTCTCTCCACCTCTGCATGCATCCTGTATGGCCACATTTCGCGCTACAGCAGATGTTTCCTGTTGCGCTGTGTGGGAGAAATAAATATTTCTCTTGGAATATGAGCAACAGATGGAGAGAACAGAACAGGGGAAAAAGAAAGGTGTGTTGATAGATAACACACTGAATCACGCCGCCATGCAGGGAAGGGGTGCATTTTTTAGCTGTCTGTCTGATCACATGTCTTTGTTACTGAAGATGTAAAGGGATCACGCACTCTAACGTGAGGCTCCACAGAGCAGAGACTTTGAGAGTAAATGTGAGATTTTTGGGAGGATTGAGGACTTAAACAACAATGTCTGTGGGAACTCAATGACTTACTGTAATGCTAATGCTTTATCTTTTACCTTGTTGAGCCCTGAGTAGCCTGCATTATAATAAACATACAATAAAAATATAGAAAATGTTTTACAGTGTACTCAAACATGATGAGATCCATGACGAACTTTGAAAACATCTGGCTGCTTTTATTGCCTGCACTTATCTTAAGTGCGAATCAGTGACTTGCTTTACTTTTAAATCTCAAATAGTTCAAACAAACTAACTCATCAACAAGTATACATTGCTTTTTGATACATTTTCAATCAAGTTAGGTTAAGCAGTTTAAGCCTAAAATGGAAAATATCTTGGTTTGAGTTTCGTGTTGTTTGCCCCTTTTACTAATTTGTAATGAAAAGTACTTTTACTTAATACTTTTTACATGATCACTCTCAACTAGTAAGATGTTTTTACGTTTCTAAGTCAAACAGCAGCTCAGCAAAAGCAGCTTCATGTTGCTACGATACATTTTACATTACGTTTACCATTCATCGTCACGTGCTGTCTTTTATTTATGGTGTCTGTTCTGCCATGGTGGTTACCACTTCTCAAACAAAGAAAGCAGAAACAGTGCACGCAAAGTATGTATTTCTTTCTAAGCAGTGAAGGATTTTTCTCAGGCAAATAGAATAATTCTGATTAACTGGCTATCAGCTGAATCACTAATCACAGCAATCGAGAAGAGCGTCACAAAAATCACCATGAGGGAGAAGTAGCTTGTGTTGTTAATTCAGTAATTTCACTATTACTTAAAGGAATAGTTCTACATTTTGTGAAATAGACTTGAGAGGATTGATACCACAATATGAAGCTAGAGCCAGGAGACGGTTAGCTTAGCTTAGCCATTTTCCCCTGCTTCCAGTCTTTATGCTAAGCTAAGATAAGCTAATTGGCTTAGTCACAATGACAACTGTTGGGCATTGATTAACCAGAGTGACTAGGATATTGTTTCTCTACAGAGATTTTTTACACTGTGAGCACCACAAATTAAATTCTTTTCACCTCCATTGTACTGGGACATATCTCAGACACAGATATAACAAATAAAATCAAAACTATCTGTATGTTTACAACAAAAGGTCAGAGAGAAAATGTTTTTTTTACGTACTTATTGCTTTTTTCTGGCATATTTGTACAACTATCTCATACTCTATTTAAGCCTCTAGTGTAGTTTACTTTATCCTCCTGGCTACTTTAGTATTTCACAGGTGTCTTACAGAGGAAAAGCTGATTTTTCATTCAGTTCAGAGCCTTCTTTCTCCCCGTGCAGTAACTTTCTCAGCACTTATGATGTTAAAGTTTGACGTTTCTCCTTTCTTATCTTTCTAAGAAGCGTACTGATGCTAATCTGGGCTACTTAAATCTTCCTTGCTTGAAGATATTCTCCCTTCCCTTAGAAATCAGCAGTATAAAGATTATGTCAGGGTTGCTAGTTGTTGAAGGGAAGGTCTGATGAGGTGAAATTTCAGTCTGAAATTGGGAGAATAATCTGTGGTTGAGATTAACAGTTGGTGAAGCAAGACAGAGAGCAGGTGCTGAACTTGAGCCGCAGGTCAAACATACAGTCCATCCTCACAAAAAGACACGGTTTCTATTTTTTCATCAGCTTCTCTGATGAGCTTTTTATATCTCTACTTTGCTTCTTGATCCATCCGCTTTTATTATCTGGCACACCCACTATATATACAGTATATTCACCAAATCCATCTCAGGTGTCTGTCTCTCTCTTTCTGTATGTAGTTCCCTCTCTTGACCAAACAGTATTTTTTAATACTGGCTCCACAGCAGAGTATAGATATGATGATTAAAAAGGTGGCCATCCACCAAGACAGCAATAAATTTAACCTCCTTTAGACGACCCTGCATACGTACACACAGATGATGATAAATTATGGGGAGTGGCCTGAGACCGAGTAGCACTCCTGCTCATGAACACGTGATAAAATACAAAGGCAAGAGGTCAGGTCTCAATCTACTCAGCTTGTTGAGATAAATAACATTTCAATGGCAAGTCTCTCTGTAGGAATACATGAGAGAAGGAAGCAGTAGACAGTCAGAATTTGACACACATGCAAAGCTAGTAAAGGTCTACAGCCACGCTAGCTTCTCTGTGAGGCTGCACATAGACACAGTGATGCTTTGAGCAAAATGCTAATGTTAGCATGCTCACACTGACAATGCTAACATGCTGATGTTTAGCAGGTATAATGTTTACCATGTTCACCGTCTTAGTTCAGTTTGTTAGCATGCTAACATTCGCTAATTAGCACGAAACACAAAGTAATGTCATTAGTTTTGCAGGTATTTGGTCATAAACCAAAGTATTGGACAAATTAAAAATTGTGACCTGATGATGGCGCTAGATGAAAAGTTAAAAATCACCAAAGTGATTACGTTTCAACCTATGGAGAACATGAATATCCGCATCAAATTTCATGACAATCTGTCCAGTAGGTGTCGAGATGTTTCACTCAAAACCACAAATGTCAACCTCATGGTGGCGCTAGAGGAAAAGTCAGAAGCTCATCAAAGTCATTAAGATTCATCCTCTGGGGACCATGAATGTCTGTACAAAATTTAATGGCAATCCATCTAATAGTTTCAGTCTGGACCAAAGTGGTGGACCAACTGACACTGCTAGGTGTTAGCGTGGTTAAAATCTAGCTTCACAGTTAGATAACAAGGGTTGAGCAATAAAATGTAATAAAATAAAAGCAATAAAATATTTCTTTACCCAGAGAAGATAATGTGGTCTTCACTTTATTACAGGTTGAGTTTTTGGGTTATTGACAGGCAATGATTCAAGCTGTTAAGTTCTGTACAACAAATAGTTTTCCTCTACATGCTCACCTTGCTGCTTCCTCGTTTTGTTAAGTTCACTCCGCAGCCAGCTTCCTCTTTTCAAATTGCATTGTTTCATTCCATGTAGGTTTCCTTGTACTAAAACTAAGGCCTGTGACCACACTGTTCGCTATCTTTGTGATAGCGCTGAGGGTGCTGAACTGCCTCTTAAGACGTCCATCCTTGTCAAATGTTTGCTTGCGTTGGTGGCTCTCACTGTTTCGTCTTTAGACTGTGTTTGCTTCACCTTCAATCTCACTTTTGTGCTTTTTACAACCAGAAACATTCAGTAATCTGCTTAAAGCCGTTTCTGTAAGCAAGATAAGGTGTAAAACATATTGCATTCCTACATGTCATCGTCATTCATTTCAAAAGCTAACAGATAAGAGAGGGTTGCTGTGGTCAGGGTAAGAGACAAAATAATTGATAAATATTTGGGCGGACGAGGACATTAAACCAGCATGTGATACTCATCTCTTGAGTGTGTGAAATGCAAAGAAGCAAATGATAAAAGCAGATGATCTCAGTGGCTGTTTATCAGAACTTCACAGAGACAGACTCCTCCAGTTACCAGTAACAACCAGTACATGAAAATATCTAAATTAAGATACTAGCAGCAGGAATAATGACGTGCTTTTGCAGATTTGTAACAGTCAGTGCAACTTCTGTCTGTGTGTGTCTGTGTGTGTGTGTGTGTGTGTGGTGACTGGAGCAGTGATAATCACAGATACAGGAAGTGGCTGGGCTATCTGGTGAAGTTGGTTTCCTGTTGTGGTTTCTCAGTTCTGCTGTTGATTTCAAAAGAGTGGAGCAAAAAACTCACACATCTTCTCACCAGCGGTGGAAGAAGCTCCTTTAGAGTAAGTAAAAGTACAAATACAACGATGTAAAAAAAAAAATACTCCAATACAAGTAAACATCCTGCATTCAAAATGTTACTTAAGTACAGGTGCAGAAGCATTTTACTGTTGTAGCTGCAAGAGGAGGAGCTTTAGTTTGAACTACTTTATATACAGTTAGATAGTTTAATCCAGCGGTTCACAACATAGGGGTCAGGCCCCTCCAAAGAGTCACAAGATGAATCTAAGGGGTTGCTTAATTAATTAATGAGGCAGGAAAGAAGAACCGGGGACTTTTTTCTCAAATCTTTGTTGTTGTTTTTTTTTGTGTGTGTGTGAAATATTGGATTATTGAACAGTTATCTAAATGAAACCATGTGAGACGTTGAGGGTAAATATCTCTATAGTGGAACTGCTAACAACTCATAGACATCTGAAATATGACAAGGGGTCCCAGCTGCTTTTTTTTAAAGGGGTCACAAGCCAAAAAGGCTGGAAATCACAGGTTTCAACATTTTGTATCGTATGCTTTATGTAAAATCTTAATCTGAAAAGTAACTTGTAACACCTGTGAGATAAATGTAGTGGAGTGAAAAGTACAATATTTGCCTGAAATGTAGTGTAACTTTCCACCACTTCTTCCCACATACCGACTTCATTCCTTAGTTTTTGTTTGAAGAAATTCAGTTCTGCAACCAACATGTGATATGAGGTCAATTTAGAATTATTTTTGTTTGTTTTGTTGTTACTTTTTTCTTTTTTTTCTTTCTTCGTTTGATCAGCTGCTCTGATAAAAGCCTATTTTTCAGTCATTACTCACACATGATGTCAGCGCAGCACTCACACCCACAAATTCAGTCACAGTGACTAATGTGTTTATAAGAAGCCAGGGCTACTGTTCCCCACCGAGTCCGGGAGAGTAGGTGGGAGGCCGACATGACTAACCACGCCGCTATTTTGGTAGATGCGATCCACACCATATTCCTGACATTTCACGTGTATCTGGTATCTGATATTTGGTGACCTTTCAGAGTCCCTGACAGTTATGTGTTAATAAAGAGCTGCTGTTTACATAGATGGAGCACTCTGTCGCTCATTTACACACACACACACACAACACACACACACACACACACACACACACACACACACACACACAGGAAACCAGCATTTGCTGATTATGTTATAGCATGTCCACAGGAAGGAAGAAATCCTGCAGTGACACACGTTTTCAGTTAGATAGGACAGCAGACAATGGCCCATCAATCCCATTCATATAGATAGGATGTGTGTGTTTGTGTGTGTGTGGGGGGGTTTGTACTGAGGTTAAGAAAAAATACTACCTTAAAATTACTATCATTTAGTTTCAGTTTTTGTCTTATTTTTCTTAAAACAAGAAAATGTTCCCATGTTTTATACATTTTCCAGAAATGTATATTCTGAAGTCAACAAATTAAAACAATACAGTAAAATTAAGAGACAATACAACAGCAGAAAACAGTATAAAAGTAAGTAAAAAAGTATGCTCCTCTCCCACTGTTTGAGAAAGAAACATGTCTGACAGATGGCTACTCGAGAGAAGTTCACTTTTCTTGGGGCAAACAAACGCAGGGTTATTTAAACAATATGACATGTTCCATCATAAATTATTTCTTTGCTTTAAATGGTATATTTGTGCAGCAAAAGGGTCTCAGAAACACATTTATGGTGCCATGATTAAAAAAAGCAAAAGGCAAATTATTAAAATAATATATTAATTCTAAAATTATAATTCTGAACCTAACAACCACCGTGGAAATGTATACTTATATCAGTGTGATACTTATTATATAGTATGAAATGAGGTCAACCTAAAAAGGAGAATAAACTGTAAACTGCACAATTTCAGACCATAAAGACCAAGCGTGTTATTTACAGCATAATCAGATGAATTCTGTTTGTCAACCTATTCAAATTCAAGAATATATTATTATTATTATTATTATTATTAGGTACATTAAAAAATAAGCAAACATTGGTAACTTCCCAATTACAGTGTTGACTGTTGGACAACTGGAATGGGAAATAATTGTTCTTTTTCTCTTTTTCTTTTCTTTATTTTGTTGTAGTCCTTCTATGCCTTATTATTTCTTATTTAATGTATTTCTGTTTATCTTGCCCTGAGTTTAGCGTTTGAGTATTAGCTTTTAGCTTCCCACCTCTCCTGCACAAGCTTTTGTTCACTTTAAATTCATCTGAGTAAAGGCCGGTAAAAGTGTGTGAATGTCTTTGTGTACACATCATATCTTTTATAATAATTGTATTTTTATGTGCAAACAAATAAATAAAATAAACATATGAATAAATTGTGGAATTTATTTCAGAATTTTATTAGAATAAAGTTATTGGATTATTGAACATTAATATGGTGTAGATATTAAATATGAGTTAAATAATACATCGGTTAGAAGCTTAAATGAAAAAAAATGGGGACCTTAATTACCACATATTGACGTAATCCTGCTTACTACCCTAAGTACTTATTAGTAACCCTTTATGCCAGAGTGCATTAAGGAAAGCAGCGTCATGAATCACGTTGATTGGACCTCAAACAGTTAACCTTTTTGCGTGTGCACAGACATCCATCCAGAGTGCATAGGGAGCGCGCAGAGGCGCACCGGGAACGCGAAGCAGAAACAGATCAGACAGCAGGTCGGTCAGTGAGCGGAGAGACGGACCACACGAAGTACAGGCGATAAAACAGCAGACCTGAACCTTTGGTTTCTGTGGCGGCGTTTTCTTCTCCTGTGGACTAACGTTACGGGGAGTTTTATTCAACAGTACAGGCGGACAGAGAGGGTCAGAAAGGCTGTTCACCATGTCGGGGAGCAGGGAGGAGGAGAGGAGGAAACTGGCCGACATCATCAACCACTGGAACGCCAACCGGCTCGACCTGTTCGAGATCAGCCGGCCCACAGAGGTAGGAGGCCATCCCGAAGTAGCAGGAGAGGCCGCGGACCCGCAGGCCCTCTCCTGGATGAATGGGAGACCGTAAAGCTACCACTGGCTGACACTTGGCTTGGAAATGTTGAAAGGCAAGCTGTTGTGGGCAGCGTGGTTTACTTGGTTTACTCGGTGGTGAGTCCCCGTACGTGCATGGAGAGAATGAATGCCAAACTCCATTGAAAAATCTGTCGATTTAATATATTGTGATATACACACACTATACAACATGAGGCCTTTAACGTTAAATACATGTTTGAGCTTTCATGGCGATTAAACGGGCAATTTAAATATTTGCCCACAATCGCACAATGTTTAGATAACATTTGTTTATTTGAGAAACATTTCACACTAACGTAACGTTAGCTAACTTAGCTACTAGCTACCGCCCACAACTATGTATTTGGTAAGTAACGTTAAGTTGACAGTTTACAAAACCAGTTTGTGCTGTGTGCATAATAAATATGCCGAATTTGAAGTGAATACCAGTGATTTATTGGACATCTTGAGGTATATTATCTGAAATGTGTACGTGTGTGATAAGAGAGGCAGCACTGAATTGCCAGATTTTGAATGGAGTTTGGCGTGTTATCTCCAATACAAGAGGGAACGGCACGTATCGGGGCTAGCTAGCTAGTTAGCAAGCACATTACCTGTAGAGCAAACATGATCCATGTCATTGTATTAAATAGAAGAAATTAATTAGTGCCATCACCGTATAACACATATTATTGCTATTTAAAAGAGAAACCAAAGTTGTAATATATCCAGCTAAGCCAGTGTTAGCTGTGAAGCGGGCTTGCAGCAGTGCCTGCAATGGCTGACAAACCCAGTCACACGGTGAGGTTGTTTGATACGCAGGGCAAATAGATAAAAGCTTAAAGTATTAGCAACAAGCTGGGTGTAAACGCATACACCAGGTAGGACGCTCAAAGCACGGATGCTAACAGCCTACAAACAATAGCACAATTTCCCTGTCAGTGCAAATAAACAGACCATGTCATGTCGCCCTGCATTGTCCTTACATTAGCTAGCTTGATGCGAGCTGCTTGTTTGACCAGCAATAATTTGACCCTGCAACATATTGAGGAGCAGTGCTGTAATTAAATCGCCCGTCTGGACTCAGGTTGTGGTTGTTTACTAACAACATGAGAGGATAAGAAACTCCTCCCTGCAGGCTTCAGCTAAGCTAGCTGCCAGAGAACAGCAAGGGCTTGGTTATGTTTCTAGTCCTTAAGGAGTTAGTCAATAGCCATCCAACCATACCCCTTAACTGGTGCATCTCATGGCTAAGTAGTTTTGATTTATAGCTATTACTGTGGTTGCATCAGCTGCAGTGTTTTTAGGCGGGCAGCCCACCCCCACCTCTCCTTGGATAAGGCTGTAGGGGGGCCACAGGGTCCCCTCTCCTCTTCTTGAGCCGATTAATTTATCAGGATTGAAGCTGGCCAGCCGTTGGCCTGTGTTTTGTATGGCACACACAACCTCTCCATTCTGTGAGGAATGATTAACCCAGTCCAGAAGTTCTCTAGGCTGCAATTATCTCACTGTACAAGAAACATTGCAATGCTGAAGACTGCTCAGAGTTTAGTCCAGTAGAACGTGATTAAATGTAAGCAGATGCATGGCCTTCCTTGCCACGCCACACCCTCCCCATATGTCAGCTGGTAGAGCACCCAAGCTGTCCTTCACACTAGTGTCTAGACTGCTCCTGAGTGTAGCTGTGCATGAAATATGCTGCGTTTGTAATAAAACCTTACAGTATGATCTGTGATTTGATTCACCACACGCAATCAGCATATCTGATATCTGGCAATGTTTAATTTCTGAATTTCAGACCAAACTGCCACTGAGAGCAGTGAGATCATTCGTGTGATTAGATTAGCCATGGATGGCTGATTAGTCTGGAGCAAAGGTTCTCAAACTTATTAATCTCGCAACCCAAACTGAATAAGTCCTGCTGTGGGACTTATGGTGGGGCTCATTATAACATAACAGGTACTCGTGTCACGTGGGGACTCGCCGTAGGCACTGGCAGAGAGCTTATTTTTGCAGAATTCAATAAACACTGGGCTTGAAAGATGTGGCACAATAGATGAACTGGAATTCGGATGCAATCACACCAACAGTTTGTTTCGTTTGGATAAAAAAGATTGTGGGAAAGTTTACTTTGCTTCACTTTTGTGTTTAGGCTGTCAGACTTCACACTGCAGATTTGCTAACTTTGCTAAATTTCTTTTAAGTTTTGGTGGTGTGTGTGTGTGGTGCATTCTTATTAGTTGTCTTCATGTATTTTAACACTTGTGAACGCACCCTCTGGTTTAATTCCTTCATCCAGGTCAGACCATTGCCATTCACAATATGGTGGCTTTGAATAACTGATACATGTCACCTAAAAATGATGGTGTCAGTCCTGTTTGAAGAGAAGCGCTGTGCTTTTTTAGGATTGTGAGCACAGGCTGCAGCATCATAAGAGTTTGAATGCTGACAAATGATATCTAGCTGTTTTTTGTGCTTGGAAATCTGTGCATACCGGAAAAGTTGTTGTCAAGATTGTTCTGAATATAACTTACGATATGGAGCGCAGTAGATCCGAAGATATTTCAGGAGCCGATGGGCAGAATTGAAAGGCAAGTTTCTGAAGGAAATCTTGGTTTTCATAAGTTTGGAGCCAGTTCTCGATACCCGACCCTACATGTGAGTTTATTTTATTCACAAGCTCTGGTACACTGGCAGCGTGAGTCTAAACAAGTCATAAACAAAAGTGACGGGGGCGCATATCTAAAACATTAACAGTACAGTACTGACAAACATTGTACTGGACAAGCAAACCTTGCATACAGTGCAAGTGACAGTGCAAGATAAATGATAGAGTAGATGATTCATATCACCTTACAAATGTGCTTTCAGCATTCACTCAGCGTGCACTCAATTAGGCATAAGGAAGTGGCTGCGACAGTGTTGTAATTAGCAGGTAGTACCATTTAAGCCAGTTACATGTAACATTGTCATTAATCAGGCAGGTCTGATGTATATTATGCTGACATTTTCCTTGTTAGGGGCAGTTTGAAGTTGTAGTTAAAATTTGATGAGGTCACTTCCTGTATACATATGATTTTCCTTGGATGTGTGTGAACCTGGCTGTGTCTCCTGTCAGGAAAAGGTTTAAGTTTAGGTAAGAGTTGAATCCATTGAACTGTTATTTGCGACAGTTTTAAAGCTCCTCCACTAGTCCTGAATTTTTGTCACTTTTTTTTCTGAGCAACTTGAGAGAAGCTTATGGTTGAAAACGGGAATAGCAGCTTTTTTGTCCATCTTGATTGGTCCTGCCTGGAATAAGGCCTTCTTCACCACCAAATCAACTCCACTGAACACTGATCTCTTCTAATCTCTGTAGGCTGCCAACTAGCAATATAGGTAATCCATAAAGTTATTAACTATGCTTCCACTTCCACTGTGGCCTGATTGCGTGTCAGCCTGTAGAATACTTAGCTGAAAAAGTATTAGATCTAAAATTAAGACTTTTAAAAGAATAAATGCCTTTAAATAGACTTAATAGAGCTTTTAAGTTGCAGCAGACCTGGAAATTAAAGCAAATATGTCATGTTACATACTTTCACTTTCAGGTGGCCACAGACAGAGCAGGGTTAACACAGTATGACAGATATTTTCTTTTTTATCAAGTCTGCTCAGCTGAACAAACCCAAACATCTTGTCTTTAAATGTACACTGTCCTGATACGTTTACTTAACCTTAGGTAGCTTATTTATAGATTCACAGCTTTTGATAGTCAGATGTGCTGGTTTCTCTTTTTGCTACTTTGGTCTGGTTTTTCTGTTGTCTTAAATGCTAGTAGCTTTAACCTAAAATGTCTTGAATTTGTCTCACTGACACCTGCAGATGACATAGCAATAACAGTGAAAGCCACGTTTTGCCTGCTACAGCATGGTGTGACAAAATGACACGAGTCACATGTGAGAATGAAGTGTAACAGCTCACGTAGCCTCCGTGTGCATGACTGTGCCGCACAAATGGCTGAATAGGCGTGGAGGAAGATCTCGCACGCCTTTGGTTTAATGGACTATCCCTACGATGGGAAGGCTGAATTTGAGGGAAATTCAGGAATGCTGCTGCTGCTGTTGATATACTGTGACATACACAGTTTAGCATCCTTACTGTGGCCCAGAGAGGTGGAAAGACTGAGAAACAGGGGTGGTTTGTAACATTTGCAGGAGACTAAAGAGTACAGTTTTATGCAAGTGTGACCACACATCTGTCCAGTAGTGCTGCAGTACCATATTGTTGCTTTTGCTCCATATGGGGGAAAAAACAGTAGGATGGCAAACAATGGAAGCAATTATTTGTTTTCCTGCAGCAATATGTCGTGCTAGTAGTTCCCTGTGTACTTAAGTTGCTCCTTTTTTTAACTCTAGTCATGATATGCTGAACCACAAACCAAAAACACAGCAATTACCAAAAAATGTCACAAAAATGACTTAGGACAGTATAATCTGATGAGACACTGCCTAGCTGAAGTGGAGGTGGAAGGTATTTACTAGCAGGAAGGTCGTATATCCACCTTCTTCTTTCCTATGGGACGTGAATGCAGCATGTAAGCAGACTCGCCGTGACATCAGCGGCCACTCCCTCCTTGCCTTTTCCCTGCTGCACAGGAAGCAGGAAGCCGACAGGAAGTGTGTGTTGTGTGGAGATAGTGGGTTTCCTGCGGTCTAGGTAGAATGACTGGGTTGGTTTCAGAGTGATGCGTGATCTGATTTTCTTTTATTTTACCAGCTATTTCCAGATCCCAGTGCTCCAAAATAACTGTCTACACCAGTGGCACCAATATACTAGGACATCTATGTTTTCATGCAGCAACCCATGTCATGTTTCTAGATATTTATTGATGTTATTATTTTTTGTCCATTGCCCATAGATTATCATCTGTAAACTTTTATTGGGAGCTTTACCTGGATGGGCCCTAAAAATATTTTTCTTCCTCACCTCTTCCCAGGTATTCTGTTTTCTGTGTTCAACTTTTGTTTAATTAATATCATGGTCCCTTCGATTCGTTGTTAGTTAGATTGGTTACTGTTGGTGCTTTTTGTCACCTGGCTAATGAAAGTTGTGGCACCAAAACATAGCTGTCCTATAATAAAGTGTTGCTAGTTTGCAGGATATTTTTATTTGGGGCAAGGAGTGGGTGATATGAACAAAATCCTGTATCATGATATGTATAATCTTATAGAGCTTTATTGATATATATCATTATATAGTTAACTTTCAGGAAAATCTATTGAGAAGGATGGTAATGGCAAAGATGGCAATGTCAGTTTTTGCCTAATCCTGGAAATTAAATACTTGTCAAAACAAGGTACTCCATCACATTGATGCAAAAGTAATTAAAAAATGTAATATTCATATAAAGCTACGATTTCCTAGAGCTCAAGATGACATCTTCTTCCAGTGTCTTGTTTTGTCTGACCAACGGAACAAAACACAAAGATTATTCAGTTTACTATAATGTATGACAAGAAAAAGCAGCAAATCCTCACATTTGAGAAGCTGGAACAATCAAATGTTTAGAATTCTTGCTTGAAAAATGACTTAAATCTCTGTCTATCGACTAATCAGTTAATCGACTATTTGTTTGAGCTCTAATTTACAGTATATTGTCACATGGTAGGTATCGTCATATTGCTCACCCCTATTTTTACTCATCACCTATTCTCCTGCACGCCTGTCTGTACACAGAGGTGCACGTTCATGTTCAGATTAAGGTAATTCTGTTTGTTGTGTTTTCGTGAGAATTTTGCTCTTTTGTGAAATGGCATTGGACCACCATGGGAGATCAGAATAACACTGTCACTACTGAGGGGAAAAAGATTGTTGACTGGCTGGTGTCTGACTTTGACTGAAAGGTCAGTGTCGGCCTGGCGCGTACCTGTTTTCTGCAGCAGCTGGTGATAGTAGCAGCATGTTTGGCAGCAGCACAGTGGAGGCCTGGTTAACAGATTTGCTGGCCTCAGCCACAACTACAATACCACAAGGACACACACACACACACACACACACACACACACACACACACACACACACACACACACACACACACACGCGCAGTAGCTGACTGCGCTGTGCATTTATCTCTGTTTGCATTGTCCCTCTGTGTGTTCGTCGGCCATGCCCTCCCTCCCTCTTTCTGTCTCTCTCTCATCATGTCATGTGGCCACTAGCTGGCTGCGTCACCATGGTAACGCTGTAGCTGTGATGAGCACAGACTACAGGAGCTCAGCAAAAAAAGGCCTCTCTCTTACTTACACACACACACACACACACACACACACACACACACACACACACGGTAATTGACAGGCTTGTAAAAGAAGTGTATGTGTGTGATATTTAGTCTTTCAGTGATGATGATAGTGAAGACCAAAGAGGCCATCATCAGTTGGCATCATAACTGGATTATTTGTGATGCAGCTCTGGGCCTGAAGTGAACAGGATTCAGTCATCTGCTCAGTTGGCTGCACTTGGAGCAGCAGGTGGGTGGGTTGACTGTGTCAGCTAAAAGCTAAATTATGCATCTTCGTCAAGGTGTTGCAGTTCCCAGATGTGGTAATTCTATAGGATATATAGGATCCCAAGAAAGCTAAGGCCCCATTTACACTTGTCATTTCAAGTGTCTCAAATCTGGATAAAAACACATGCAATCAGACACTTTCATTTATGCATAGCTAGATATATATACGTTTCCGTTGGCCAGATCACAAATCTGATTTAACTTGGTCTTACCAGGCTACATGCACATTAGGGTTGGCCTTACTCCAGTCCAGAGTGGCCAAAAATGCCAGAAGAAGAACTTCTGCACTTCAGCAGATTAGTTACAACAATAACCATTTTGCTAGCTAGCTAACAGCTATTCATAAAGGAACACCAACACATGGATGACTTACATTTGTGGACTACGAGCAAGACAAAAGTTTTATCATCTTCACAGGCTCTTACTCACGCCGCTCCCTCACCCACACAGATCATTCAGCTTGAACCGATCAGGGATCAGATAAACGCTACAACAGCTTGGTGTGCCTTGTTTGTGTTGAAATCGCCGGAGCCGCTTTTTCCTGTCGAGTTAATGAGACGGGGAGAAAGATGGCTAATTTCAGTGTCACTTTAGCTGCCGTTATGACAGGACAGACCCTACGAGAGGCTATTACTTCAGTGAAGATTACATCTGCATCTTGGGAGAGACAGATGCATTCACACCATTTCAACATCTTGCTAGAACGCATCTCCCAAGGTGCAATCCGTGAACATTTTTAGGAGATTCACATTAGACCCCATTTGCACTTAAAGTGCGAATGGGGTCTAACATGAAAACGTGGCTTTGTGGAGACCACAAACACAGCGATTAGTCTGCTCGTTTCCTGGTTTGCCGGTAGAGTTTGTTCACAGACACGACAACAGGGAACAGAGTCTCTGCACTGAGTGATAAATGTAGTTAGAAAGGTGTGTGAGAATGGGTGAAGGCTTAGTAGGGTGTTAATGGAAAGGAGCGTGGAGCCTTGTCAGCTCTCTGGATGAATGTAAACACACACAGTGGCTTGTGTAAAGCTCATATCCCTAGCAGGGGATGGTTTCATTTAACATTTCCCTTGTTAATACTTCTATTATTCTTAACTCTTGTGTGGAAAGTCCTTCAGTACTTTTGAATGAACTCATTATGTTTTATTGCAGTGCTTTGCTTTTCTAATCAGTAATCAGCTCACTGCTTTTGAGAGGACAGGGCAGGTGTTTAATTTGTACATTTTAATGGTTAATTTGGTTTTTTAAAATTTTTTTTAATTCTCGTTAATTCACTCTTAATTTGACACCTGGATGCCCTGGTCCTAGTTTTTCTCCCCAGCTACAGTAGCACGGATGCTCCCCCTCACACTCTTCGAGGTCTGTGTGTGTCTGAGAGAGTCCATGTCCACCTGCGTTCATCTGCCTAAGTGTCTGCCTATCAGCCCAACCAGGTGAAGCTGTAAATGTGTTGTATGTCACGTCTCATGGCCAAGCAGTACGCGTTTGCGTGTGTGAGGAATCGCTCCACAGCGGTTCATTACGAAGCAGGGCAAAAGATCAGGACCACAAGTCTTAAAGCCTGTCCAGCAGAGTTATGGCCCATCTCTATCACACACGTGCTCTGTGCTGTTCAGTGCTCTGAACGACTCCATAGTGTTTCTCACTGGTTGGGTGTTTTGCGGTTTAAGCATTAAGTTGACTGTAATTTCACTGCTTGCAAGTTGTCATATTCACTCAGTCTGGACTAGTGCTGTGGTGGTGTGTGTGTGCTTTATTCCTCCAGTTTGGGTGATGCAGTGCTGTTCTTTATTCATAAATCCACACTGCTGAAATCACGATCCACTTTGAGTTTCTGCTGGCCAGTGTGAACTCTCCAGTTCAGTATCCAGTCTTTTCTCCAGCCACATCGCTCACTGTACCAGCCGTAATTAATGCAGCTGGCCTCGGTCTTTTGGCTGCTGCCGGTTAAATAGAGGGATGGGGTCACACTGGACAGCCAGGATATTTATCACCACTGTTTATTTTCAGCATGTTAGGAAGTCCACTTCAGCCTCCTGAAGAGTGATTTAGCCTGTATGTGGGTAATGGGAGAAACAGTCTTTATCAAGACATGTTCATAAAAATTGAATGTAGGTACTGAAGCCAAAAATCAAGGAGTGGATGGAAAGGTTAGTAAGTGGGATAACATCTGTTATTAAACTGATAGTGGACAAAAGATGTTCCTATCTTAAGGAGATGTATCAAATATTTACCATGATTTGACACCTGTTGGGAATGTTATCACTTGATTGAGTAGGTGTTATCTGTGGTTATCAGCCTTATAGATATGGGTTCAGAAGGCCGTTATCATCTATCCACATGGTTGATTACTGAGGTCACAGGTTTAGGCAACAAAACTACTTGGTTAGGTTTAGGAAAAGATCATGGTTTGGGTTAAAATAAGTACGTTACGTGACTTACGTAAGTAACGTTTTGTAACTCAAAACTTTAAATAAGTCAACGTTGATTTTTGGTTTCACACTGGACACGAACCCCCCAGCCTCCTTACCTGTACTTTGTCACTCTTTATACCATATACCATATAGTCACTGAACACGCTGCATTGGCTCACTGAAATAAATGGGTGATGACAGCCTTGTGAGGTTTAGTAGGCCCCTACTAGCCCATATTTTTGGGACAGATGTGTGATAATAACGCCTATTCAGCAGCCTGATAACAGTCAAAAGGGCTGGATTTGACTTCATTTGATAAACTTGTTTAAAAGCTGTAAGAAAAATGAAAATTATTCATACTTGCAGCTGTTAGTAAAGTATCTTTACTGAAGTCTCTGCTTCCAGATATAAAGTGAGGAGGCTTGTTTTAGTTTAGAAGCAGTAGCAGCATGAGCTGACGGTTACGAGGCAAACTAACTGCAACTAATTGCAGGTAGTTTTCATTTTTCAGCATGTGCCATCAAGCCCAACATTCACTACCTTAGTAAGATCAGAAAACAACAACACGAGATTTAGATGCCAGCTATGGCAAAACAGCAACTGAAGTATATCCCAAACACAAAAACACATTATAGGGTCCTGAAAACCTTAAAACTGTCTAGCAGTGAAATGATCTGAGCTTAGGGCTTTAAAAAAACGGATACAGTCTTAAAATGTTGTGGTTTCTCAGTGCAGAGCATGAGAAGTCAACATGGGCCCACACAGTTTTTATTTACACATTTGTTTAGGCTGTGAAATGTATCAGATAATTGATTCTTACTTTAACTTACAGGTTCTGTAAGCTTTAAATTAGAAACCTTGCTCTACTTTGGATGCAGTTAATTTTCCTAGATGGACCACTGAAGTCTGATCAATATATGTAAAGTGCTCCTTAAAGAAGCCTCCCTAAGCAGAACAGAATAACACATCAGCACGGTTTGTGTGTGTGTGTGTGTGTGTGTGTGTGTGTGTGGGTGTGTGGGTGGGTGGATCCAATTGGGTAATATGTCATGGCTTTCAGGGTTCCTACTGGTCATGGAATTCCTGGAATGCAAATTGAGTTTTGAGCGGTGAATTCCAGACAGGGAAGGTCAGGTAACCTGATAGATTCTCTCTGGAAAGTGGGGAATGTCGGGGAGTTTTAAATGCATTTTTGAGTGGAATGAGTGTATTTTTCAGCTAGTTTCGGACATTTATTGCAGTAGACAGCTTTCAGTGAGACTTGGGTGGAGTCCAGACGTTTCAGAAAAGGACAATTAGGAAAGTCATGGAAGAGTCATGGAATTTACATTAGGGCCACAGCGGGAGTTTCTCTCTCCAGGGAAGCACATTAGTTGGGAAGCACCTGTGGTTCATAATCTCGCCCTCTCTTTGCTCTCCCTCCCTCTGTCACACACACATTCCTTTTCTGTGATTTGGCCTCTCTCTTATCTATCTTTTCTCTCTTTCCTCTTGTTCTAAAACAAGCAGTGTATTGTGTGTGCTCAGCAGAGCAGCCTGCCCTAAAAGGTGTGTGTGTGTGTGTGTGTGTGTGTGTGTGTGTGTGTGTGTGTGTGTGTGTGTGTGTGTGTGTGTGTGTGTGTGTGTGTGTGTGTGTGTGTGTGTGTGTGTGTGTGTGTGTGTGTGTGTGTGTCAGACCGTGTTAATCCCTCAGAGGCCCGGCTCACCTCCTCCCTGCCTTGCCCCTTCTCCCTCTCTTCCGGCCTCCATTGGTTTGTGTTGCCCTCTCAGCCAGATGATATGCTCTCCCACCTGTCAGTCAGAGCCCGCTCACCTCCCTGCGGGCCAATGACTTTTTAGGAGGTAACTACCGTTGACCTCACAGGATCAGACAGCAATCAGGGACCAATGACTGTGAGTGTTTAGCACCGCTCGCTAGCAGCTCCCATGGTGCTTTGCAGCAGATCAATGTCTAAGTCGTGGCCCACAAGGAGGGAAAACAAGGAGGGAACGGTCTGTGTCATGGCTGGGAGTAGTGGGGAGTAAAACCTATTGTTTGCCACGTGTTGGCAGTTTATGTGTGGTCAGAGGGAGGTGGCAACAGGGCGGCGGCTAAAATATTTCATTTGTGTGGCTGGTGAATAAAAATCCCCCAAAACGTAAGCCATTTAAAAACCACTTTAATGTACCCTTTGCATTTCTGTGTTAATTTGCTTATTTTGCCACATAAATGTTATTAAAAGAAAGTGTTTCAGCTGTCTAAAATGTCAGTAGTAAGTTGTTAGGTTTTGGTGTCAGTCGCACGAGGAGAATCCATCATAGAAGACAAAGAAAATGTTTATTAACCCTCTGAATTGCTAGCTACAGCACATTTATATGTCCACATACTGACATTTGACTAAAAGTAAAAATGCTTCTTTCCTTGTCTAAGGACATTCTGGAAACAGTAGGAACAAGTAAAAAGAGACCCAATATTTAGAAAAATAAATTATAACACTTTTTGTCCTGGATTGAAATGAACAACTGAAATTGATTATATGTAACGGTGTAATGTTAAAGCAGAAACTATAAGTCAATTAATCGAGTTACAGCAAATAAACAGGCAACTATTTTGACAATTAATTAATCAGTTGTTAAACTAATTTTTAAAGAAAAAATGCCTAACATTACCTGGCTCATCAGTTGTGATGATCTGCTGCTTTTCTTTGCTTTGTGTGATAGTATCAATCTCTGTAGGTGTTGGACAGTTGGTCATACAAAACAAGAGATTTGAAGACCTCACCTTGGGCTTTTGGAAATTATGACAGGCATTTTTCACAGTTTTCTGACATTTTATAGACTAAACGAAGAATGGACTAATTGATAAAATGATAGGGGGAGTCATTGATGATGAAAACAATCAGTTGCAGCTCTAGTAAGATGATCTGAAGGGGCAAATATGTGAAGATTATATGTGATGCCCTGTATGTTCAGACACCAGTGATCGGATTTTAACAAACTTAATGTCAGCAGTGTTTCACCTGACCAATGTGTGTCTGTATTTTCATCATTTTACAAATTCACAAAGAGGAAGAAGTGGAACTGCAGTCACATGTCAAAATCAATAATTATGATGACCCAAACATTAACTGTTGTTTCCCACTCTTATGGCAGGAAGTGTAGGTGAGGCCAGCGTGAGACATTGTGATATCTGGATGGAGAAACTGCCTCAGGGTGTGATATTTTTTGGTTAAACTTGATTAACCGCATTACAAGCCTTCCGCAAATAAGCACGCACACACACACAAACACACACACACACACACACACACACACACAGCTATGATAAACAACAACACAGCACACAAAGTGACATTCTGCAACTTTTAAGATGGGGACCACAAATTCTTTGGCGCTGTGTCTGTGTGTTGAAACGTTTGCTGGTTTTGGCGTTGTTGGTCTGTGAAAAGTATCAGCATAACAAACTTATGACGGCAGATGTGCAGATGGACTCAACTGGACTTCAAGTTTTCATGATTTTTCATTTCATGAAATGAATGCACAGGAGTGAGTTTAATAAAAGTACGTATGTGGAAGTATTAATAGGGAGAGAAATGTACAGTTAAAGCTGCACTAATCAATGTCCTCATTAACAGTGATTCAAATGATTATGTGTAATGTGAAATGGGTGGCTCATAGTGATGAACCCACAGAGAATTATCATCCAACTCTGCGGTTCTCACCAGCTCTGCGGGGTGTTTTAGTGTCTTTCAGCTCATTTTTCTTTAGTTTAATGGCCTGCAACTTTACTGTTTTGGTATTATTCCCAAGTTAGCAAAGCAGTACAAATACACAATGACTGTACAACTGAACTGTAAGCCAACATAATCATCCACTGGGTGAGAACCTAAACTTTAATTTACTGTTTGGCAGCAAAATAGTCTACATTACATTTTTGAGACACTGTTGCTGCTCACCGAGAGATGAACAGCTAGCAAACACAAGCATGTGCTGCAGCCTAAAGTTACATACCGGCTCACTCAAAGAGGCCTAGTGTGTGTTTGTCTTAAGTCCACTCCTCTCATCTTCTGATTGTTAAAAGGCTCCCCAATGGAGCTGCACCCCTGTCCTCGCCCTGTCTCAGCTCAGCCCCACCCGCCTGGTAGGGCCTGGCGGAGAATTTTAACAAAAAAATACAATAATACTGTGTGACCTCAGTGTGCCGGGGACTTCCCTACACGCTGCTCCACCCGCTCATATTTGTTGATCTTAGCTGTCCACCCCGTTTCATAAGAATGGCTTCGACACGCACGGACACTCACACATATACACTCACAGTGGTGATGTGTGACTGGGGCTGACATTGCTGATGCAAGCCCAGACTCTGTGTGTGTGTGTGTGTGTGTGTGTGTGTGTGTGTGTGTATACCTGGGAGTTCAGGGTTTGGGTGTAAATCTTTCTCACGGAAGAAAAAAAGAAAAAATAATATTTGTCTGTATATGCACTTTGAGGCCATCAGGTCTGTCAGTTTCCCTGGATGTTATTATGTGTGGCCTGAGTGAGTGTGTGTGTGTGTGTGTGTGTGTGTGTGTGTGTGGAAGGGGAGAGGCTGCAGTCCAAGCTACTGTTCCTGGTCAGTTGTTTGTCAAAGGAGGTAGCGCCTGATGCAAATGCACTACAGTATCCATCAGTGTTGTAAGTGACAGAGTTCACCACATAAAACTGTTGATACCAGGCAATTTAGCCAACCAGCGGAAAGTATTTGAAACTTTCTGCAACGGGCTGCTGGAATGTCCCGGTGCAGTAAATCCAGCACATGTGGAAATTAAGCTCAGACCAGGGCTTCTCCTTCTTTGAACTGTGTTTTTGGTGAAGGCCGGATGATGTCATCTGCTAATTTGGATACTTGCGGTGTCAGTTGCATCAGTTTCAGGATATCTGCAACTTTCATCAAGACATTTCAAGGCGTTTCGAATGCCAGTTAGAAATCTGCCCCAGACATTATGATGACAGTCAGGTTTTAAGGCCAATAAATGGTCTTTTTGCTGTGTCATAGAAGTTCAGACATCATTGCAAATTCTTGCATCAAATCAGATACATCTTCAGACCCTGTAAACACCCTGTATCTGTTACTAAGTGCTTTAGGACACATCAAGAGTTTTCAAGAGGTCCAAAATGGGGCTACATTTGTTGTATTATAGTGACGTGTAGGCAACAGTTGATCAGTACAGAACTCCTGCCCACACAAACAATGAGCCTAGTGCTGAAATGTTTAGTCAGTTAATCAATTGACAGAAAATCAACTGCCAACTGTTAGGATAATCAATCGTTTCAATCATTTATCAAGCAAAAATGCCAAACATTTGCTGGTTCCGGCTCATTAAATGTGAGTATTTGCAGATTTTCTCTGTTTTACATCATTGTAAATTGAATATCTTTGTGGTTTTGACTTTTGGTTGAACAAAACAAGCAATTTGAAGACGATCCTCAGACTCTGTGAAGTTGTGATGGACATTTTTCACTATTTACTGGCATTTTTAGACAAACCAATGTTAACAGATTAACGAAAATAATCATTGGTTGCAGCCCTACATGATGCACCAACCCTTTCTACTGCTTAAGAAATCAAACTTGTGTTATTAGAACTATTAAGTCAAATAATTCAATGCTCGGTTCCTTGTGTGTTACTTTGAACCTCTAAACAGTGTTTACGACTGTCATACTGTATATTTTCTCTAAAGCAAAAGCCCTGTAATAATGACCTACAGTGGAGCATATTGGGAGACCTCTGCATTACCAAATGTGTTGACGCATGGAGGAAATGGTTTGAAACCCACCAATGAAATAGCGAGGGTGTGATAACGGAGCCAGTCACTGTTGAGGCTCTGAGATCCTCGTTCCGATCCAGTTTTTATCATCAGGGTTGGGAGATTCAGGTCAGCCAGGAGAAGAAGTAAGAGTAGGAGGTGGAAGATGAAGAGGAGCTAGAGGATCAGTCAGGAGGATGAGGAGGAGGAGAAGGAGTGATGTTGCAGTCTGCCAGGCTTCCTTTGCTTCCTGAGATGCTGTTTGAAACGTTTTCCAGTATTAGTGGGGATTTTCAGTCTTTATGTTCAGAACTGAAATGTTTGAAATGTCTTATTATTTGGAGGTTTATTTGTAATAATTGCTGAATTAGTTAGTTTGGACTAAACAAGGCTTTATTTATGATTAACTTTATTGGTCACACTCGGACCAGTTTTGGTGCAGTAGCATATTTTGCTCCCTCCCTTCTTTGTTTGTTCACTTGACACCTGAGAACTGGGCATGGCCTGCCTACCAGCGCCATGGCAACATGACACCCAGCTGTGAAGTGGTTGCCATAGCAGTGTGGTGTTGGGTTGCACTGGTGGGTACTATTCACGGGAGTGTCAGCTGTGTGGAAGTGGACAAGCACCCATTGGTGCCAGACAGAGGATTTGTACCTCAGTTTCAGTTGCACTTTTATGCGACTAACGATTACGTTACGATTAGTCAGTGGTCAGAAAATCGATTTGTAACTATTTAGATCGCTTCAAGGAAGAAATCTTAAAAATTCACTGGTTCCAGCTTTTGAAATGTGTGCTTTCTGTGTCTTATGTGACAGAAAATTTGGTCTGTGTGAGAGACAAAACAACCATTTTGAAGATGTCACCTTGGGTTTCCGGGATATTATGATGACTGTTTTTCACTATTTTCTGACATTTTAGAGATTAATTGTGAAAATAATCTGCAGATTAATCGATAATAAAAGTAATTGTCAATTGCAGCCCAACCTTTTTGCGCTTTGCTGCTTATTCTTGACCTTAATAACAGCAGTTAACAATGCAATCTCAACTCAAGGTCCATTTACTCGCTTCTTGCAGGGCTTTCAACAGTATCACAGAGTCTTCAGCAGATGGAGTTTGCCTAGTTGTTATGGAACTGTTTTAACTTTTAAGTTTGAACATCTACAGTTGTGAATTTGAGTTTTCTTTGGACAAAATGTCCAATTCAAACATTTGCAGTTCCGTGACAGCTGAGCAAACTTCGCCTGCTGATGAAGACCATAAGATATGGAAGCAAGCTCTGGAACAGGCGAGTAAGTCGACCTTGAGTTGAGATTGTTTTGGCACCAACAAAATCTGTGTTTCATTCCAGTTTACTGACCTACTGATTTGAGAATGCATCCTCTACAAACTGATTCAAGCTGAGTAGCTAAATGATTCTCCAGAAGCTGTACCCAATATGCTGTCAACGCTCTCATTAGCAATTTTCACTGCAGCCTTAATAAACTCTCAATCTCACAGAAAAAGCAAAAGAGTAGGACCCATTTTACTGAAATGCACATTCACGTGGGACTAATATTATCAGATGACCTCTGAATTTGAGCTAATTTGCAGTGGAATTTTCACTTTGCAGATTACCGACACGGCAGATTCACACAGGATTAAGCACACAGGCGACCTCTGTGGTTATTAAAATCTCAAAGAGGACCTCAGATAATGCTAGTCCCGTGTGAATAGGGCTTTAAAGGCTACATTACCCTGCAGTTAATTACTGTTGAGGCCTTGGATATACAGTAGGTAATCAAAAGGGAGACTTATTAAGACTTCTTCTGGCCCTGCAGACATCTTGATATCTGCGTCGGTTAGTTTATCAGGTGGGTTTTACTGTTTGACTGTTGTGGTCTGTTGGTCAGTCTGATAGTTTGTCATTACTTCCTCCGCCCTCACTGTTTTGCACCAAAGTCACTCCAAGGCTGAGAGAGCGAGATGTGGGCGGACCTGCATAATTCAACGCCTCATCCCGTGTGTGTTTGTGTGTGTGTGTTTGTGTGTGTGTGTTTGTGTGTGTGCACACTGCATTCTTCAGAGTGCGTCTCTATTCTCTGCACGTTGGGACCTTCAGAAACGCCTGGTAAGGTCACACTCGTGCTCATGTTCATGTGTGTGCACGCATGTTTGTGTGTAACTCCACAGCCCTGATCACAAGGTGCCGTGTTTAACCAGCCCCCCCCGTAAACCACTGCAGACAGTTATTGATCTTTCTTGTACATACGCACACACACACACACACACACACACACACACACACACACACACACAAACACGCCCTGAAGCATGTGTGACCTTTCTGGCTTTTTCTGAAGTCTCTCTCTCTCTCTCTCTGTCTTTGTCTCTTTTATAGTTACTGAGAATGAGAGCGAAAATATCAGTAAATGGAGCAGAAGTGAATGCTTCCTCTCATTATACAGTTAGTTTCTGACTCTCGCTTTGAACGTTTCCACTGGAGTTAGACTGATATGACTTTGTCACGGCTGATACGAATACCTATGCTGATATTTCTGGATTGCTTTCACTAATGGCCAACATTAACTATATTTAGATTTAGATTTCAGTTTAATGCAACTACAACTGCAGAAGGAATCTGGCCTGAATTTGAAATAGGCTTATATTACAGACATGCTTTTATTCCCAAAGTTATCTGTTTTTATTATTATAGTCTATCATATTTTAGTAAGACGTCTCCCTGTTTTGTGGCCTGGTCTCATTTTAATTTTCTGTTTATGCTGTTTACTGTTATTGCAAACTTAGCTTCCTCCATGTTTTCCTGTGTTGTCTTGATAAAGTCAGGATAATGTGCCTTTCCACAGTACTAGTTCCATCTGTACACCAACAAAATTATGCCATACTCATCACCATGTTGCTCTGAGTCTGTATTTTTAACAGAAGTACAGTTTTCATTTACTAATGAATTCAAATAGTTTCTACTTTGGCGTTTTTTTTTACCAGTGTTAAGCTCAATGAAACTCGGCACTTTTTAACTGCACCTATAAACTACTCAACTTTTGTGAACAAAGACCTTTTTAAGGGCACAAACACATTCTGTATTTCTGCACATCCAACTTGGAACAGCAGAAACATGCCGTGTTGTTTTTGTGCCTTAAGTTTGAGCTGAACCAGTGATAGTTCATTTGAGAACAATGGCTGCTCTGTGATGGTCAGCAGCCTGGGCCTCTACTTATTAACAGTGTTTTTGTGTGTGCGGTTGTGTCCTGTCAAAGCTCAAAGACAGACAGACAGACAGACAAGTCCCCATCCGTAGTTTGCACAATAAAGATGTTGTAGCCCCCCCAACCCCAATTATCAAGCAAAAATGCAAAATAGCAAGTAAGGATTTGCTTCTTTTCTCTGTTTTATTTCATTGTTAATTGAATACCTTTGGGCTTTTGGACTGTTGGTTGGACGAAACAAGACATTTGTCCAACTTAGATTGATATCTGGGTTCAGACCAAAGCTTCGCAACAAGACGAGCTGCAACTACTTGCAGTGCGCCGGTTTGCAACGTTCTGAAACCTGCCAGTTTACACCAATGCGACTAGACGAGACGGTGTATCGTTTCCATAGCATCGACTCTCTGTACTTACGTAACTGCCGGCTTTTCAGGCTGAGGATAGTGATAGTGAGTTACTTGCTACAGTTGCATTTCTAGCACTGATGAAACGGCGAGGGTCGAGATGTCCGGCTGACTTCGCTACGAGCTGATTGGCTGTTGAAACAGGTGACGTGCCTTACGTTCTAAAACCAGCCACTAGCGACTTGACGAGCTGAGCCGCAGACGACGCCATCAGCCGGCTTGAGTCGAGCCAGTAAACACCGCTGCAACCTTTCCCTGCGACGCTCTAAAACGGTTTCGTCTCGTTGTGAATCTTTGGTCTGAACTGACCTTAAGGCAGTTTGGCTGTTTTTAACTAATTTGCATATGCACTTTATGGTTTAGTTTCAGTGGAGAGTTTATGTCTTATGGTATAAATGCTGTTTTAGAGATTTAGAGCCAACTTGTGGGTAAACACAGTGTATAGTTTGAATATTTTGGAGATTTGGAGAGTTCAGTACGGTCACATTTACAGACAATGAATAACAAGGAGACAAGGTGTGTGTAAGGAGACAGGTTTTCAGGTAATGAAACATCTTAAACGACACTGTTAGTCAAGTTGACAGCCATGTCAGCTATACATCATGTCTCGTATCACCTGTGGGGTTTACTCTTGTGTCTGTGAATGTGTGTGTGCGCGAATGAATGAGAGAGTAAGACAGGACACAAACTCATCAGCTGTTAACGGCCTTGTGGTTGGCAATTACCTCACACACACACATGCACACCCACTTGCTCACAGTGATTTCCTTCCAGTGGCCATGCAGTTATCTGCCAGCCTTGATCCTTGTGGGTTGCTTATGGAGGCGTTGTGGCAGTGAGCAGGTCTGATTTGTGGCCAGGCGTCACCACTGGGTCCAGACAATTTATACCATACCTTCCCACAATGCCTTACTCTGTCAGGATGACAGGATGAGCATGGTGGGTGGGGGGTGGGGGGTGGAGGCTGGACGGCTCGATACCGAGGCAGAAACTCACCTGAAACAAAGAGGCTTTTCTTTGCAGCCTCAGAGGAAATGTGTGCATTTAGTCTTTTCTTTCATTCTGGACAACAGGCCTGGGCTGCCTCCCTTTGTTTTTCCTGGTGGTTCAGGTTGTTTTTGCTCTGTAGGAAATTCAGTGAAACAGTCATATAAGACTGGTACTGTCACCAAATTAGATTTTGACTTAAAGATGTAATTACAGAACAGGACTGCTTTGTTGTAATATTTCAATATTTGGCTTCTTTCTTTGGTCAACAAGTTTATTTAGTCTGGGAGTGACTATAGTATGGTCGCAGGGTATGTGTCTCCCTGTAAACAGTAACAAAGGTCAGCAATAAATCAACCACAGCTCAAGGTTGTTCCCCTGACAATAACTGATTGAATGGTGGTGGTCTGTGCTCTGATCTGATGTGAGTCTGTTTAGTGATTCAGGACATGAAAACGTTTGAAAAAGCCTCCATATAAAATAACTTTATTGCATACTGCGTGATTGGAAGAACACCTCTCACATCTTGTAGCCAAGAGTCAGCCGACATTTTAGTTTAATGCTTAATGTCGAATCTTTCCAAATGCCCAGGTGATATTTTTTGTCATTGAATAACTATTGATGAGCATGTTCAACAATTAGGAATGCACCAATTTGACTTTTTCTTTCCTGATATTGATTCCAGTACCTCAACTCAGGGTATGCTGATAACAAATACCAATTTGAGACCAGTGCTCACTTTTTCAGATTTAAAATTTGTATACCTCATTGTCTTGAACTCATGGGGATCATTTTTATTTAAGGTAACATGAGGCCAGTGGTTGTTGTGGCACTAAAAACTGAATTGGAGGTCTGCTGTGATTGAATGAATGTAACCCATAGCAGAAACACCAAATTTTACTGTACAAGGACATTAACAAAGAAACTGTATTGTGGATCTGTCACATCTGGCCGATACCCGATTCACTTAATAAAGTCATTATCTGCACCGATGCCAACCTGGCAAATTGGACCACTGCATCCCTGTGGATGATCTACGGTTTAAGTGGTAAAACCTGTCCTTTTGTTTCTGTGTTTAAACTGGTGAACAAGCTGTACTGCTGTTAAAAGCAAAGTTGTTCATGATACTAAAATGTAAGTTCAGGACATCAGCAGCGCTTGTTAAAATTCAAGGTCTTTTCAAGGTCAGCATTTGCATAAGATGCCTTGAAACCAATTAATAGAGGCCTCATGACTTGCCCACACAGTAATGGATTTTTTTCTGCACAGTGTTTGTTCTTAGATGAAAGTAGAATACAGTTATCACCTCAAACTGCATCCTGCCTGATTTACTAAGCCATAATCATGAATATCCTGTTCTAATTTTTCTTATTTTCTTTATTATAAATACAATATTTAAACATAAGTGTGAAAATTGACCTTAAATTCAGTTCATGCAGTGTTAAAGGGGTCTTGAAAAGTTATGAATTTCCACACGTTTCTCTAGCTTTTGTTTTAAACCTTTTGTTTAGCTTGAGGCCGTGTCATCAACCCTTTTTCAAATCTAAAACAAAAAGTATGACCCGAGGTGGACCTCAGTTTCTGATCATACATCTGCAAGCTTAAGTACCAGTGAGATATTTGATACTGTGGATAATGTGCTGTGAGCCTGGCATCCTTTTGGCTATTTAAAGCAAGAGGAAAGTAATTCTCCCGCTTCATTCGATGGGGTTCTTTGTCTTCACCCTTCTCCTCCTCTCCTTTCTTTTCCCCAGTCTGTCGGTGCATCTGATGTCTTTGAAATGCCTCTGCTGGGATCTGATGTGGGATGAGTTTCCCCCTCCCCACATCTGAGCTAAAACCTCGGTCCAGCTGACCTTAGACACAGGCTTAGGGAGGAATCCCCCCATGTTACTGCAGGTGGGGCTGCAACAATATTGACTCAGGAACTCAGTTCATTTTATTAGGCTCATGTTCGTGTGTGTGTGTGTGTGTGTGTGTGTGTGGAGGAGACTAAGATGACGCACAGCAGCTGGAATCTATTCTCGTTTTCAAACAGCCATCATCCACAAAGCTCCTCTCCTCCCTTCTCTTTAAATTCATCTTTTCAGTGCCAAACAAAAAATCCAAATTCAAGTATTCAGTGTCTCCATGGAAACTAGGGTTTAACCTTTTTTTTGGTTCGCCAGTATTGGTCTTTAATTAAATACAGGACTGCTGTATCAGTGCAAGAGAAATCCCAGTCTTGGTAAACAAAAAAAAAAAAAAAACAAGCAAAAATCAAGCAAAACAGTAGCTTAGTTTTAAACGAGCCAAACTGGGCCACATGTTGCACAGAACAACTGGTGTTTTTGGGGCTACAATGCCTCATTTAAACATAGTGATGACTTGTATTTCCAATTTCCCACTGAAAAGAGAAAAAAATGCCCAAAATTAGATTCAAAAAGTCAAAAGAGTGAGACCCTGCCCTGAAGATTGGTGGTTTATCCAAGAGGCAGTGGGCCATGACTATGTAATAGGAACCATTTTGTTGCCTTTAATTGTTTTCATATTGCATTTCCATCACATCCCAGTGAACATTATCCCCACTGAATTGAGATTGTTTTGTTTTTAGAGAACTTGAAGCCTGCAGAAACTGGCCAATGCTTACTCTTGCAGATGTATAATGAAGAACCACTATGTCAGCTTTTAGCATTTCTAAGTCCAGCTCTTATTATCTAAAATCCCAGACTTGCCCATCTTCCATTCAAAAAGTGGTAAAACGTTTCCCAGGTGGAAACTGCTGACACTGAACAGCTGAGGTGACCAGTATGAAATGTTGACGCCTTCAGGGTGTAACCAGTTTACATTTGGGTTTAAAGTGAGTGTTTGCTGGGGCGTCCTAGAGGCCCAGTGGTTACGATGTATAGTTCAACATCCACAGTTTGATTCCAGCTGGGGATCTTTGTTGCATGTCTCCCAATCCCCTCATTTCCTGTCAATCTGGATACGATCAACTGTCCAATAAAAGCAAAAAATCCCCAAAAAAACCTGAATATTCATTTGACTTGTTTGTCAGAGCAGGGCAACATAATACTGGTATTTCAGGAACATTTTAATCACTGTAACTGTCTTCTCTACAGGAGCATAAATACAATATTGTTGAAACCGTAACCCACATAAAGTAATCCAATTTGATTCCATTATGTACACAGCAGGCATAAACTATTCAGGCTCTGCACATGTATTTAAAGCCACGTCAGAATTATACATTTTAAGCAACATTACTTAATTGATAAAGTTCGTTAAATTGGTATAATTCACAGGATCACTAGAAATGTGATGATTGTAGCACAAGTGGAAATACTAACCAGCAATCCCAATTTGAAGAGTGATACAATGCAGAGTGAATGCACGGCGATTAACGTCTTTGTACTCCCTCGTGGCAGCTGATGTACAGTCATCACGGCGTCTCTTCCATCTTCGCAGTTGCTCAGTAAACAGCTGAATGCTACAGTAAACAGCTGAATGCTACAATGCTACATGGTAAACAAAGTTCTTCTTCGCCTGGGCTTCTTCTGGTCTGATCGCCGGTGTGATTGGCTAGCCCAGTGTGACGTCGGTTGTGTTTCTCTAAAAGTTGATTCTGTTTTCCGCAATGCCTGATTTGGTCTGGATGCTGCCTTAGAGTTGTGTGTGTAAATATTGATTTATTACAGTATTAAAATACAGTAAACAGGGCTATTGAATGCCGTACACCTTATCCAAAACCCTTAACCTTACTTTTGTACCCGAATTCACTCAGACACGCAGCTTTGCTCAGTCTCAGCGCAGAAGCGTCATACTGGAGGCCAAAAGTGGTTTACGTGCTCGGAAACGGAGCTCTGGTTAGTTTCCTGAACACCTCTGATAACCCCCCACCCACCACTCCCTCACTTTCTCTGACCCACAAATATATCCAAGCTGTGTGTATGTAGCATGGGCTTAAAAACGGCTTTGGAGGCTTGCTGCAGTTACTTGTAAGACGGAGAGTGAAAAGGAGATTTGGGAGAATGATAAAAGAGCGAGTGAGACATGATGGAGGGTGTCGAGCGCGGAGATGGTAACCGATAATAAAGTGATGGCTGTATGTGATGAAGGGCTCCATAAAACTAATTATACCAGGGTTCAATTAAAAAAAGTTTATGAATCGGCAGAATTTAGTTGTTTCCAGTCCTGTTTGTTCATTCAAAAAGAGAGATTTCAGTCTAACATTTAAAAAGAGTGTCAGTCAATGAAATGTAGTGGCGGTGATGTTAGGACAGAATTATTGTGTCTTTGTGCAGAAAGGAAGGTAGCAAAGTTATACCTCTGCATTTGCCTTAGGAACAGTCATAAACACCAACTTGGACAACAACACAATTGGAAACTCCTTGCTTGCAAAAAGTAAAAAATATATTTTTTTTATAGTTTAAAGCTTCTGATGAGGATGCGCCAACAAAAGTGCGAACAGAGCAAAAGACCAACATTAAAAAAGGCTGGAACATAACACGCTGATTGGTAGACAACATGTTTTGAGCTCAGTGCTCCTCCTCAGGCATTTTATGTCTTTTGAGCACACCTGAAGCTTTAATAAATATTTTCCCCTTTTTGCAAGCAAGCAGCTTCCATTAGTCATTATGTTGTTTCTCCAAGCCTGTCTGAAAACCCTTTTTTCCTCACTGTATTTGACATAGATACCTGGACTCAACGTTCATAAATAGTGAGTTACTGAATTACAGCTGCTGTATCAAAGTGACATAATGCACAGTTTAGGGCAGGCGATCTCAGTGTTTATTGCCAATGCCTATGTGCAATATAGCCTATATATTACATGAAAGTGTACATACTTGAGCATCATAGTGTAATAATGTTACTGTGCTCATGCTGAAGTTAAAGCTTTATGAAGACAAAAGCACAGTTTTCTGTTGTTGTAACTTTGACTCCATGTATTTCTCTGTTCAGACAATAACAAGGAAGAACACTGAAGTGATTTATGTGACAGTTTCTTAATGGTAGGTGAATACTATTTCCAGTTCCTTCCTGTCTCTCTTTACATAATAACATTTCATTGTTAAGAGGTGTGAAGTTACTCAGTTGAAACAGTTGAAGCAGTGTTAATGGAACAGTACATATTTAAATGAATTTGCTCTTTCAAATTGTAAACTGCTGTTAATAAGATTTAAGTTTGATTTTTATTAGATTTTTCTTTTTGTATTGCGGGATGAAACGCACCTCAAATTCAATCCAGTCTGAAATGAATGTGCTAGTTTACAAGCAGGAAAACTAGTAAGTTTAATCCCCCACCGCCACCTCCCTGAAACACACACACATGAGAGACAGGCACCAGGTGGAAGCTGTTTTTTTTTTTTTTTTACAGCCAGAGAGTGAAGTTAACTCATTTTCTCATACGAACACAGACGTGACCTCTGACCTCTCTCCTGGGAGACCTTTGACCACAGAGGTGTTAGTCAGTCAGAAAGCATGATGGGTCAGGGTTATCTTTCACGCCAGCATGCTTTCCCTACGTGGACTCACTTCAACTCACACACATTCACATGCACTTTTATGGATGAGCTCCTTTTTCTGTGTAGTAATACTTATTAAATGGATTTATCTATGGATCTATCATTCCTGAGCTGAGTGATTTGAAAGGGACAGAAGAAGCTATAAAGGCTAAATAGGGGGACTTAAAAGATGTAAAGTGTTGCCACAAAAGGAAACAAAAAAATCTACTGTAGCTAATACTAGACTTTGAGAATGATGCAGATATTGATATTTTATATTGAGTTTAAGAGTTGTGACTACAGGGTTCGTACAAAGTCTTGAAAGTTTGGAAAATGCTTAATTTTAACCATTATGTTTTCAAGATTAGGAAAATGCTTGAATTCAAACATACTCCTTGAAAAATGCCTGATTTTCAACATAATAAAGGAAAGTTGTTTTCTTGTGTTCACTTGTCATTGATAGGTAGACAAGTCCTCTATTGATCCCTTACTCTGGAAATTAGCAAGCATTAAATAATCAAAGTTAATATGAACAGCTGGTAAAATAAACAAAGTGACAATATTCATTGATTGCTGTGGGTATAAAGGAATTCTGTAAACTTTATTTTTTGCAATTGTACTTTTAGATGTGATGATAAAGGCTTTGGAAGTCTGGAAATGTTTGGTTATATATAGTGTGTCACCCACCAGCTTGAATGCGCACAAACATTTTCTCCCTCCCTTGTCTCCATCAGGTTTTATCTAACTGATAACGGCTATCTACAACGTTGCCCTACTTTGTGTGTGTGTGTGTGTGTCTGTCATAAATAGTCCTGTCTCACAAGTTTAGTCACAGGTATCACCCACATATCTTTACCCCCTCCCCCCTGTGTGTGTCTGTGTGTGTATGTGAGAGAGAGAGAGTCAATTCCTTCCTGATGCCTCTGCCTGACACAGTACCACACCACAGACAGTGCTATGTAGGTCTAATATACACACAGTAACTACAACACATTAGTTAATTAGCCTTAGAGGCAGAGGTGTGTGCATACACTACATGCCGACCCACTATATAAACACATTCCCACAGTGACAGAAGTAGTCCAGCATCAAAGACTTCCCTAAACCTCAGCTGATACCTCCTGTGCTGCATTAGCGTTTCCCGTCAGCCCGGGTGTTTGCGAAGTTAAAAAAAAAAAAAGCTGTTAGGGATTATTAGAACGAAAGCTGCAGAAAGGATAAGCTGAACAGTTTGTTCTTGTTTACTTTTGCCCTCACAATTTACATTTTGCAATTTTGAGCATTTAGCTGACAAGCTCAAATAAGCTTTAAATATACAAGCAGCTAGAAATTGTGTTTGAGGTCTGGCTTGTGTCCTTAAAGTTCAAATGAATTGGTCCTTTGTCCCCTTTCTTTTCCATTTTACAAATGGAAAAATATAATAATAAAAAAAAATCCCTTAGCCTTAAAGGCAAGGTTGATCGGTTGTGAAAACCCATCACCTTATGTAGTGTGTATTCAGTGAATTGTTGTCCATATAGCTTTTAAAGACAAGTCACGCCCTTCACAATCACATGTGTTGTGTTTTGTCTGTGTGGTGTTCATTCAAATATGCTGTGGACTCCTCATGCGAGAGGTTGTTGTAGTTAATTGTTAATCTATAAACTGTCCTTACTACTTCAAGAACACAAAATTGAACAACACTTCCAGCGATTCTCCCATGCAGCCTTGTCAGGCGACATTACCATGGTGGCACTTTTGAGGATAGGATAGTGTTAGCAAAAGTAATATTTAAATAAACAAATAACAAGAGTTTGCAAGTCTAATGTACCTCTTCAAGAAGGATACAGTACTTTGACAAAGCTAAATCTTAGAGATACAATTAACACTGGTTAAAGGTTTTTTCATCTTGTAGTCAAATGGATGTCATCTAAAATGGCCAAAACATGAAACATATTTATTACCAAGTAATCGGTTACAGTTACATTAGCCATCAAATTATGGTTCATATGTACGTCTTATGAGAAATGCATCATCATCATCATTTGTAGGTCTGACGCATGGTCTGAAGGTATGGCCTGGATGATTGGAGGTTTATCATGGCCTAGAAATGCTGATGACCATGGTCTTGAAGTAAGGAGGTACAGGACTGGGCAGTGGTCCGGAGATAGGGGGTTGTGGGAGTGGACCATACTTGGAGGTGTGGAGTTGTGCGAGTTGGTCATGGTCTGGAGCTGTTGGTCATGGTCTGGAGCTGTGGGTCTGTCGGAGTGTACCATGTCATGGAGGTATGGGGAAATATTGCTGTTGTACTGGATTTGAGCTCCAGTAAATGTTTGTATTTTTGCTAGAACCGGACAATTGCCTTGACATCTGGGTTTATAGGACTGAAGCATGGTCTGGAGGTATGGGAGTGTAGGATTGGACCATGGCCTCGACTATAGCCTACAAATATAGGAAAGTTGGACTGGACCATTTTCTGAAAGGGATAGGAGCGTAGGATTGGACCATGGCGTTGACGTGTGGAGTTTCGGGAGTTGGACATAGTCTGTGAATATAGTAGTGTGTGTAAGATTGGACCATTGCCATGAACACGTGGGTGTGTGGGTATGGAATATAACCTGGAGGCATGTGTCTGTAGGACTGTACCATGTCTTGGAGGTGTGGGGGCGTAGGACTGTTGCACTGGACTTGAACTACACATGGTTGTACTTGTCCATTCCCAGTGGCCAAAAGGCTGTAGTTATACTGGGCAGTGTGTTAATTATCCTCTGCTGGCTCTTAGCTGGGCTTTGTTTGAACCCAAATGGACTAGTGTCTCCACAGTAACAGTTACCAATGGTTACGCAAGCTTGACAACGGTAACCCTCAATGACCCACATTCCAGCAGTAAATCACAACACACACACACACACACATTCCTGACTCCACCCTTGCCTATCGAAACTATGCTCAGTGTTTCCACTCTGCCTGACTGTGTCTCTATCAAACATGGGAAGAGGGAGATTAAGGGGGAGGTTACGAGTGAGAAAGAGATGGAGGGAGATTTGTTTTTCATGTTGAAAAAAAGAAGAAAACATTGGCATCAGTAGCCTCTCCCTCTTTTTTGTACAGCTTTTTTTTTTTTACTCTTTCTGTCCACATTTCTGAATCATTCGGTCTTCATATCCTCTTCCCCTAAGCGTGTGAATGTATGTGAGAGGGAGGCCACAAACAGACTTTAATAGTGTAAAATGAATCCAGTTAAATCTAGTTTAAACCTTTGCCTCAAATCACCCTGCTCACACTCCTCAGCCTCAGCTGTAGGTTACACACACACTCGATGTGTCACCTTAGAAAGTCGTTTGGCCAGTTTACCCTTCATAGATGCTGGCAAGGCCTCTCTCTCTTTAAAATTTCAAATTCAAAATTGCTTTATTGGCATCCTGACAGGAAGGATACCTACGCTGTAGAAGAACCCCAGTCAGGGTTTTCCCGCACAACATCCTCTTCTAACGTCATGAACAAGAACACATTTTTATGATATAAAACCTTGCAGAACTTCAAGGGAAAAGGGGCACATCAACCGTTTTCTTTAGTAAAAACCTTTCCACAACCATCAGCTACAGTCATAGTTTTACTTTAAAATCCCTTCAGGGGATGGACACAATCAATCCAATAACCCTGCTATATATGTTACTTTAAAGCTGTAATGCTCGTTATTTTAGATACATGTTTATTTAATTGCATAGCAAGTTTCTAAACTATAGATTGTGGTGTTGTATTGCCTCATATTATTGCTGCGTTTCAGTTATTTTGTACATGGTTGCTTCCATATTACTGTGATAGTAAAGCATCTAGTTTGACTTCACTGGGGTGGTACAAGATTCTGTCCTGCTTTAGATTATTTTTTTGCTGCGAGCGAGAGGATGTCCTCTATTAATTTTGATAATAGAGGAATAGCACAAACAAGCCCCCACGCAGATCTAAGGTTTTCTTAGACCTTTTTTAATGGAAGTTACAATAAAATATGAGGCCAGTTTCACCGCTGAACCTTAACAAATGCATATGCGCACACGCAGAGCTGCAAGCTACAGATGCTGTGTCAGCACTGCCTTACATACGATTATATCAGGACTGTGTGTGTATATGTTTAAGACATTCTTGTTCTATAGTAGACTCTGTGCAGAGGGAAATGTCAACATGTAGGTAATAATGTTGTACCTGAATACACGCACAGCGTAGATAGCCCCGGGTGTCTATTTCAGCCGGCTGCTTTCACATCCAGCATCGGCACTGGCTGTGTTGTTGTGAGACTGTATATTGTGTGTGTGTGTGTGTGTGTGTGTGTGTGTGTGTGTGTGTGTGTGTGTGTGTGTGTGTGTGTGTGTGTGTGTGTGTGTGTGTGTGTGTGTGTGTGTGTGTGTGTGTGTGTGTGTGAGAGGTTTCCTTAGACCAGAGCCATGAGATAGAATAGATAAGAAAGCTAAAACACAATAAATGGTAATGCTTTATTTTACAGGTCAGGAAGTAAGGAAGTTTACTGGAAATAACTGTCATTTGGTACTAATCATAGGGAAAATAGGAATTTCCTTGAAATCAAAGCTGCATTTAAACCCAAGCAAATGGAAGTAATTAATTGCAAGTATATCAATTGAATATTTTCCTATAATTAATACCAAATACAGAGTTCTTTCCTTGAAACTTCTTGAAAGTTGTTTAGAAATTTGTAAATTATAGGGCACTGCCTCTTTTAAAGAAATAGTGTGACACACTCCACTTGCTGGCTCTCAGCCAGTGGTGCTTCTCTCCTCTCGTGACATTCAAGGCTGCTGTACAGTCACTTATTGCACAGTCCTGCATTGATAATGACTGCTTTCAGTTTTTCAGTAATGTAAAAAAAATGAGCATTTCAATCAGCTGGCTTGAAATAAAGGAGCTGTCTTCTTTAATGCTGACCATATTCACAGTTAATGGGTTATGGTTTGCATGTAAACATTAACATACTGAAGTAGACTGTATTTTTGCAGTTTAAACCGCCCACCTCCAGTTAACTGTTTGTATGATAAACAGATGATGGACTCTCTGTCTCTTGAACCAGGACTTGGAGTTCCATGGCGTGATGCGGTTCTACTTCCAGGACCGGGTTGCCGGTAACTTTGCCACCAAGTGCATCAGAGTGTCCAGCACAGCGACCACGCAGGACGTCATCGAGACGCTAGCTGAGAAGTTCAGGCCAGACATGAGGATGCTGTCCTCGCCAAGATATTCCCTGTATGAGGTCCATGTCAGTGGCGGTGAGTACCATAGGCTGGCGGTGAGAAGGAGAGAGGGAGGGGCTGACCTACACACCCGAGCCGATATAAAATGTTTCAACATTAGGAATAATGATCATTTGACATAGTTGACTCTCAGATGAACTGGTGTATCTGTGTGTGTGTGTTAGAAGAGCGTCAGCTGGACCTGGACGAGAAGCCTCTTGTTGTTCAGCTGAACTGGAACAAAGACGACAGAGAAGGACGCTTTGTCCTGAAGAATGAGAACGACATCCTTCCCAAGGTCAGCCGCTCAGTCTGTTGTTGTCTGTTAACCTGTTTGACTATTAATCAGTTGGTTTACTAGTGAGCTGACTCATCAATTCATTCATCCAGCACATGTGAAAGAAGAAACTGAAAATGTTTGTGTAATCAAAAAAAAACAACCTTATGTTTCAGATTAGATCATTTTGCAATACAGTTATAGAGTGAGAAATCCATTGTAGAAGACCAAGACCAATAGACTGTATGTAGCAACATGGATTCAAAAGTCCAGAATGAAGTGTGTTAATCTGATTAATGTAAGGGGTTTGGGTTTACCCCAGTTTTAACAACCACATTGGCTTGCTATATTTCTGTAATTAAAAGTCCCTTATTTTGATCATATTATGCCCTTATTGTGATCTGTGCACAAAAAAGCTGTGCAAAAAGCCCTCTATTAAATGTAGGGCATCACTAACTGATGTAGAAGTAAATAAATAAGGTTTAAAACTAAAATACAACCCTCCATCACACTTGATTAGATGTAACTTTGTAAGATGATTGAGGAAGATTTGTCCTTGATCGTCTTTTCCTCATTCAGTTTGTTCAGAAGCGAGTTCGTCATCACAGACTGTAGCAAGCTTCTTCTCATGGTCTCTTTAAAAAGGGCCTCAATCACTCTTCTTCCCTTTTCTCCCAGAAGAGTCAGAGTAATGGTCCAGAGAAGGAGAAGGATGGAGTGATCCAGAACTTCAAGAGGACTTTGTCCAAGAAGGAGAAGAAGAAGGAAAAGAAGAGGGAGAAGGAGTTCGCCCGGATCCCTGATGGAGACGAGCAGGCGCTCAACCGGGAGGACGGGTAACACGCACACACACACGCACACGCACACACACACACACACACACACGGTCATCCATCTTACTGTCCTGCCCTTACATCCTCTCAGTCCTTGGAGAGGATCTAGTTTTTTTTTATTGCCAAGAAAAGTACAGAAGTCTCCAGAAGAGGAAAGAATAGTGATTCCAACTTTGACCTTTCTGTTCCACCATCTGTCGTTGTTTTTTTCCCTCCACTTATTCTGTCTTCTCCCCCGTCATTCGTCTCCCTCTTTTTGTGGTTTAGGGAAAACAGTCGTCTGGCGGCAGAGGTTTACAAGGACATGCCGGAGACCAGCTTTACCAGGACAATCTCCAACCCAGAGGTGGTGATGAAGAGGAGGCGCCAGCAGAAACTGGAGAAACGCATGCAGGAGTTCATGAGCAGTGATGGGAGGCCCGACTCAGGTACTTAAACTGTTTGTTGAACTTCTAATGATCCCTTTTAAAAGAATTCAACACATCTTGTTTACTAGAGTATCCAGACCATTTTCTGCCAAACCCAGGTTGAGCTCTGATCATCCAATCATGCATAGCTCACAGTCTCATAGGTCTCATAGTTCACAGTGGTTGTCAGGGCAGAAAACAAGCCAATGACTTCACTGTAGACCTTTGAGATAGAATAGTGTTGAGGCATAGATCCAGATAAGGGTATGAAGAAACATTCCCAGGAGCTTAATGGGATTCATTGTTATGAGATTGTTTTAAACCGCCAAGACTTTTCCTACAGTTGGCTGTCCAGATGCAGCACCTGGGCAAGATGGGCCTTTTAGTCTAGGAAGTAATGAAGAGCTTGATGGCTTATTTATAAGAGCTCCAGAGCTTCTCTGCAGAGATTGAAGACCTTGTTATAAGGACAACCATCTCTGCAACACTCCACCAATCAGACATTTTTGGCAGAGTAGCCTGACAGAAGCAACTTCTGAGTAAAAGACATATAATAGCCTGCTTCAGGACAAGTTTGAATGCCCTTGCGTGGGCTTAAGGAAAACCTGACGTGAACCCCAGAGAAAACCTGCAGAGCGACCTGAAAATCACAGTTCACTGCTGCTCCTCATCCAGTGTGACAGAGCTTGAGAAATCTGCAAGGAGGGCTGGAAGAAACCGCCGGTACAGGTGTTCTGCAGCTGTAATCACTGCCAGTAGTGCTTATAGAAAGTAGTGAGTAAAGGCTCTGAATACATATGGAAATTACATAATCATATTTAATAAAATAGTAAAATGTAACATGTATTTTAACTGTACATCACTGATCATTCTACATCATGTTTACATCAGCTGGTTCACAGAAGTCCGTATGTTGTGGGAACGTCTCACGCTGACATCTTTACACACACAAAAAGACACGTACATGTGGAATGAATGAACCAAACACGCTGGCTGGTTCGGTGTGTGACTCAGGCATTACCTAATCACTCTGCCAGACAGACAGATGGACCAGTGAACCGGCTCTAAAAACAGCCTTAACCACTGTCCACATACGGTAGACACACACACACACACACACACACACACACACACAGACACAGACACACAGCCGGTGGGACAGGATGGCTTGTGGTTAGACAATGACGTTCTCCCAGCAGAAAGTGCTATTTTAAACGAGCTCATTTTATGTAATGCTTCTGAAAATCCTGTTTGCTTTGCTGAAGACTCCCTTGTGGGATTTACGAAGGTGATCATTTCTAACTGACACATCACGGTCACAGAGCTATGTGTGCCTCTGGAAGAAAGTGTGGTACATTACAAACATTTCACGAGCACTACAGTCAATCCCTTCTATTTAGTGGTTCTACTTCAGACTTCTAAATCATGACCATCTATACAAGAAGTACATGCATGTTAGGATCTATCAGTCTTAGGGTCTATTTAGGGTTTCCTGTCATCTTAAGAACTGATCATTACCAGTATTTTGATTGGCAAGGATTGTGCTATAGCTGAGGAAGACATTCTGTTCAGATCATGGTGGATTGGTAAATTGAGTTGTGCAGTGTGAATGTAATTTCAAAAAAAAGAAAACTAAGTTTTTTGATATTTTATTGTACTTTAAGGGCATCAATAGTCACCTCACTTTGCCTTATAATAACTTTATTTCGTTGGGCTTGGGTGACGTTTTGTGTCCTGTGGTCCAAATGTGTAACGATTGCGATTTTTAGTGCAAATGGTCAATTTTAAGATACTGATACTCGCAGGGTGCGATGGCTAACAACATGTGCGTGTTGTACTTTCCTGCAGGAGGCACTTTGCGGATATACGCTGACAGTCTGAAGCCCAACATCCCGTACAAGACCATCCTGCTCTCCACAAGAGACACGGCTGACTTTGCTGTGGTGGAGGCGCTGGAGAAGTACGGTCTGGAGAAGGAGAACCCCAGAGAGTACTGCATCGCCCGGGTAACCACGCTTATCTTACTACAACTCCTATAATAAATAAATATA